>CATKWJ010000544.1:0-39267 GCA_949825065.1 Odontocerum albicorne | reverse complement strand
ACTGTGAACCCCTATATAAATTCAGGAGTTCGCACCATAAATTTCTTCTGTCTTAAGGGTATGCGATCAAAAAAGTTTGGAAACCACTGCTTTAGTGAACCATTTCACAATTATTTTATTATATTACATTTTCGTTGTATACAGTATAATCTGGTGGAATTATTTCTATGTGTCAATCTCTTCCAACCAACCATAAAGATGTTAAAGAGTAAAAACCAGACAGTATTTCCTTTAAAAAAATTAGGTTCCAACGGGAATCGAGCCTGAGTTTAATATGCTATTGCAGCCTTTGGTGTAACGTGATTTTTATTTTATGAAATTTATTTTACCTATTGCTTTGCTTACCTTATCTTCTGTCGCCAGATTTCTGTCAATAGCCTTTTAATTCGCTCATCACTCGCAAACATACTGTTCATCTGCTTGTTCTAGCCTTTCTGAATTGACTTTTTTATACCACACGTCAAAAAAGGAAATTTCCAAATAGCTACAGGTTTTTTCAAGGATTTGAATTAGGGAACAGTCTACATAGAAAATATTCGATTTAACACAGATTAAACAAATGCAAATTAAATTTAATTCCATTTCAATTGTCATTATAAAATACTTGCAGCATTCGTAATTATATGACATTTTTTTATTCATTGCGCACTGAGAAAAAATATTTGTCAGGCATGCAGACGATAATATATCACAAATATTTCAGATACGGTAATAATATGCAATCAGGTTTGGAACAGGGTCTGGTTCGAGGTCGTATGTCTCCATAATTTTGATCATTAATTATTGTCACTTGAGCAAAAACGTTTATAAGATATTAAATTGAAACAAGTTTCATAAAGTTTAATTAAAAGTTTTGGTTATCTATTTATAATATTATGTTGTTATTTACTTACAGTATCGTTAGTCTAAACGGATTTGTTGTTGAACGTATTTATATTTAGTGAACGTTGTCATATTGCTCTTTTGATTAAAATAAATGAATTGCATTCCAATGGTAAAATGCATTCTTAACGATATACTTATGGTATGCCTTACTAAATTTAGTTATTTTAATTAACTATAAAATTGTTGTTTTAATTAAATATAAAATTGAACATTTATATTTTTTTAAATAATTTTAAACTCCGTATTAGAATATTTATTAATAAATAATTTTGGAATTTAATTTATTATATTCATCTAAGTGGCACGCGTATCATATCTCGAGACTCTCTTCAGAGATAGAAACACGTGTCGCGGGGATTAACGTAATTAGTAATTAGTAGAATAATTATTTTTTGGCTCAATTAAATAAAAATAAAGTAAGAGTAACAAATACACGTGTGTCTATTTAGTTATAACACTTGAATATACATACAAAAAATCCCGCCGTTTTCCTGTTGGGATATGTCGAGAGGACAGACGGCCAGACTTTTCTATCTCGACACACATATTTCGCCTCTTCCATATCCATACACTATCTCATACAGCCCCTATGATTTATCTTACTTCTTATGCTACAATACTTTTCCTTCTTTCAAAATATCATTTACTTGATCCAATTATTATTTTCTTGGTCTTTTCTACATTGCCTTCCACTCACATTTGCACTGTATATAACATCTGATTTCCTATTACACTTGAGTTCCTATGCTAATTATATTTTAATCGTCGCACAAATTATTATTATTTATTTAATGCACATTGTAGTGTTTACATGTTGCAAATAATAAAAAATATTATACGTTAAAAGCATTTTATTTGTGTGACAATTCCAGCGCAAAAGGAGATCAACAATGTTGGGAGGTCGGTTCTGAGTGGAAGTGTGAATTGCAGAAGGTACAGATGCCGTGTGCTCATCCGGTGAAAGTAGCAGAAGATTGCGCATTTTAATAAGGTGGATGTTCTTTAAGATATGTTTGTGCAGAAGAAACTCACGGAGGAGTATGGTCGATCCTGGAAATTGAATGTAAAAAAGGTTTGATTTTTTAAAACTTTCATAAATATTTATACAAAAAAGGTTTTAAAAATGACTCTAATTAAAAACAATACAAGAAGAACATTTTTATATACCACCGTGGTACATTTTTTGGTACATCTTGTTTGTTCCTTCACTTCAAAATACATACCTATTCCACTACGTTTCCCTGTCGGAGTGGGCAGATAGCACAAAGCGTTAGACTCTCCTATCTTGACACACATATTTCACATCTTCCATATTCATACAATTTATTATACAGCTCCTACGATTTTTCTACTTTTCCTTCTTTCAAAATATTCACTTGAGCCAGCCATGCATTTGTATATATTTGTTTTGTAAGCATTTTTTCCGCATTTGTTCTATGTGCCCAAACCTAATCAGAGCTCACATTTTCAATTATAGATCGTTCAGCCAGAAGTCATTTGTAATAGTGTGAGTAACAGTGCGTTTACAAAAACTTGTCAATTTATTTTTTTGATGAAGTGAAATAGCAAAAAGATTAAAAAATAATATTTTATATTCAAACATTGAAATGAACACACACGTTTTGTAAATAAAAAATGCTGTCCGTTTAAATTATAATAATCATAAAAATAAAATGAAAGTAAGTTTATTTCACATATTAATTGTTTAGGCATGGCCGATTCTAGGAAACATCAAGTAACAATAATGACATTTTTCAAGATTAAAAGTACAAGCATTATAAAGTAAAAATGTGCGTCAGCGTTAATAAGATTGCACATAAAAATAAAATGAATGCAAAATTATTTAACATATTAATGTATCATAATTACATAATTGCAATGCCAAATAATAACGTTTTAAAATAATAATGGCTGGAGTGATACTAAATTCTAGGAAACTAAGTTATAACAAAGTACATTTTGAATTATACATTACATTAGACAAAAATCGCACTCCTAATTTCGACATGGTAGTGTTTTTCTAATCACCGAGTATTTTAACAACAATACAAACGTGCGCTCTGCGCGAACCAATCTTGTGGCATTCTAAAACCAATACTACTTAAGTTGTGTAATACAGAGAGTGTTACTCACAGTATTGCAAAATGACTCTTCTGGCTGAACGATCTATACTAAATACATCAGTCTTTCACATTCACCTTCATTCCTTATCACTTCAGTTCTTATTCTGTCGTACATACCATACATTTCTCGTCACTCTTCCATCACCATTTAAAGTGTCACCATTTCAAAATGTCACCATTTCAAAAATGATTTTTCATATTTTATTGTATTACCCTTTCGTTGTTTACTGTGCAGCGTTGCGCAGAACGCATGGGAAAATGATGTATGATAGAATAAAGAATGAGGACATTAGGGCAAACGCGGATTGAACAAATACCAAAGAGGAAGAAAGCTGAATTGAGATGGTTTAGTCGCGTTCATAAAATAAATTACAAATCTGTTTCGTTATATACAGTACAAACTGACGGGTTTATTGCCGTGTGTGAATCTTTTCTAAACAACCAGAAATGTTTTTAACGAGTCTAAGGGAAAATTTGATGGAAACCTTTTTTTTTAATCTGTTTATTTTTTACTTGAATTTGAACGAACAATTTTTTGCTAAATCTGTCATGTGTATGAACAATTTAATGTATCCAAGATGAACTGGTTGGCTGGAAAAAAAACATTGTATACCAATAAACGCCCGCCTGGTGAATCATGTATAATCATGTACGCAAAATAAAAAATCTAACGGGAATCGAATCCGAAGCACCCGGGCAGCAAGATATCGGATGTCTTATAAACTAGCTCATACCTTAAACTAGTATCATTTGACAACCTCCATGCTATTTGGTAAGGTGCATGTCTTTCAGCTCGAAGATTACGGGTTTGTATCCCGTTGGTACAATTTTTTAAAAGGTTCCACAGAAATTTTCACTCAATGTCTTTTTAACATCTTTTTTGTCCGTTGGAAGATATTATCATTATGGTAATAAGCCACCAGATTGTGCTGAATGTAACGAAAAAACGATAAAATACGATATTGTTAAATAAATTTTAAATGAAGAAAAAAGACCTGTGCAACGAATCACAACTAGGAAATAAAATTGAATTATGAACTTTTTTTAGTTACTGAATAAATCTTAGTAAATAAAGTAATAAAAAATGTCGCGTCGGAAACAATCAGAGCGAAAATACTCGTAGATATGAATCAGATTGTCACAAGGGAACTGTTACCCAAAAAGATTTATAACGAATTTTCAGACAGAAAAAAATGACACCAATTGAAATAAAATATATTATTATCTCATGGCGTATTATATAAAATCTCCATTGAATCTACATATCCCTTCAAGAGAGAAATATACACTCAAAAATTTACATCGAAAAACAATACGCCCGGTTGAGGTGAGTAAAAAACTAATTTGAATATGGGCATAAATGAAATTTGCGCTTTATTATTTTTAGGTAGCGAAAAAGAAACAAAAACCCTTTTGGTCCCTTCCAGAATTAACCCCTGCGATCCTAAAACAGGGACCGTTGTTAGAGGAAAGGGTTGTGCATCGCGAGAGTAATGTGGGTAGTGACCACTTACCTGGAGTTTCTGAAAATGTATATTTTTAATCCCTTAAACCAGGCTCATTTTCAAATGGACGCATCATCCCTATTATTTAGATGTATACAAGCAAAAATTGTCCAACCCACAAAAAAAAAACATGTTTGGTTCATTTGAAATACAGAATAAACTTTCTCTGTAGGAAAAATTTTTGCTTTTAAAAAAAAAGTAAATACATACGTAAATATCATAAAGCCAGTTTCTTGTTGAGGTAGGCAGAAAGAAAAGAGCACCAGAAATGTCATATTACGAAACACACCTTTTGGATTTTCTACATCCTTATACCTTATAATCCAATTCATACGATTTCTTTACTTTTTTCATATCCTTCTTTCAAAATTACTAATGTCGTAAGTATCTTTTAACTCCAGGATACTAGGCGGCAAAATACCGAAGTTATTCAAGGAGAGTACACAGTGTAGGATTTCAACCTCGGCAATCTTAGAAAAATCCAGCGCGTTAACACATTTAAAAAATGTGTAAACTATTTTATCTTGAATATGAAAAAAATAATCAATATGGTTGATTGTAATGTCAAAAATCCTTTTTCTTGTTTTTTTTGCCATAAATATATGTGAATAAAAATTAATAAATTATTTTCACTTCTTGCAAGAAAGAATAAAACTTCGATACTAAAAATATGTTAAATAAAAGTATATGTACGAGTATATCTCAAAATAATGTTAATACAATTTATGTAAAACTTCATATTAAAATACATTTATCATAGAAAAAATTATATAATACATATTATCATATTGTTATATATTTGAATTGTGTAATCTTCAAAAAATTCAATATAAGTTTACATACTCGTATACGAGTACACATTAGAATATTTAAGCAGGCTAAAAGAGTCGAAATATTATTTGGTAGTGGAATATAAAAATTTAACAATTAACCATAAGTATCAGGCGACCTCAGTGGCCTAGTTGTTAAGACGCTTGTCTCCCAGCCCAGAGGTTGCAGATTCGATTCCCGCAGGAACACAGTTTTTTTAAAAAGGATTTCTATCTTGTTTTTACTTAAGGCGTCTTTATCTTTCTGGTTGGTTGAAAGATATTGTAGTGCAGTGGCAATAAGCTCGCCAGGTTGTATTGTATACAACGAAAGTATAATCATACGCTATGCAGATGACGCTACCATAGTAGCAGAATCTGAAGATGACCAACAACGTTTATTATATAAGTTTACCGGAACAGTTATTAAACTTATAATATGAGCATAGTTAATAGTTATACAACATGCAAAGATCCATGGGGATGCAAAGAGCCATGGGGGTGCAAACTAGTCATTGATGGTAGGTAAACCTGTTTAGCAAGCTATGCAATTTAACTAGAATTACTTAGGTGTCGACACCTTCAGTCACATTGATCTGTAAAATGAAGCAAGGGATTAAACCGAATAAGGTCTAAGTGATGAGATCTGTAAAAATAAACACATGCGAATTGATAGCAAAAGTTTGAATACATAAAACCTGTGTCTGATTGATCCTGACTTACAATGTTAAAACCAGTGCCGATACAACTAGATCATAGAGCCTTCTTTGAACATTCGATATGAGAATATTACGAACCATCTCAGGGATAAGATCAGATATTCTCACATTCAACAGACTTGCAACACAGAGGATATCCTCAGATGGAGCAGAAAGAAAAGTCAGTACTAGCGTGACCATCGGAATATGTGGATACTCGTATAATATGCAGATTCATAATCCAGTACATAGTGGCACTCGCGGATATTGAATACTTGAAAGGCCGACTAATACTTTAAAATACAGCTTATGCTCTACCTCCCAGGAATGAATTTTGCAGCATTACAGATCCAAGATTACAGATCCACATGTAGAAGAAAAAAAATAAAAATTATGAAAATTGTCACTAGAACTGCAGATAAACGCGTTAAAAATACAATATTCAGTGACATGTTTTAACAAATATTGTAATTATTTTATCAAAATTTCAATACACCGTATGTCTTGAAAAATGGCCGTGAACTATTTTATATGATGTGGTATACGACGGTGTCAATTTGTATTCACTTCATTATTAATGTGGGCTCACAAAGGTTATGCATCTTTTTTCAAATCTTCAAGGCTTGCCTTTCAGGAAGATGCAAAAATAACTATTTTTTTTAAATGTTAAATGTAAATTAATAAATTTGCAAAATGTGTGATCAAGTATGATGAAGACGCCTGGGCGTGTATTGATGTATTGTGTGTAAGCTGTTGTACTTCAAAAAGCACACATTATTGTATTACACTTTGTTGGATACTCTGTTGCTTAAAAGCGCTATAATACTTTTTGATAGGTAGCATATAAGCTACACAAAAACCTAAATTCTGTTATCTGTATCTGAAGGGAATCCGTCCTTTACTTGTATATAGTATAACCCAGTGGGTTTATTGTCATGTGGAAATCTCTTTCAACCAACAAGAAATCTATTAAAGAGGTCTTAGGTGAAAACTAAACTTCAAGTTTTTTTAAAATGAGTACCAACAGGAATTGAAAATTATTTCGTGGTAACACTGTCTTTGATGCCATTAATCGAGTCTTCGGGCTTAGTATCATCAAATTAGGGTCATAACTCACGGTTCGTCATTGCACGTGACTGAAATACTACCCTATACTTGAATAGACAACAATATTCACACACATCCAGCGAATGCGAAAATTGATACCATACAAACGAATTGTGTTTTCTGATTAATACCTTTTTTTCATTCGGGTATATTCGGGAATCGAATCTAAAATCCCGCTGGTCAGATAAATGATTAATTAATACAAACGGATCTTTAGTAACTTTACTTTATTTTTTCTTTTTGTCATATGAGTACTATATTATGCGTTTATTTATGCCGTGGCTAAGGGTATTTGTTAAAATAATGTAATGTGAAACATACAATTCAAAATATTTACACTTATTGACTCCAAACGCATAATATCAAATAATAATTTTTAATTCTCAGTCCACATTATTAGTTGACGAACTCAGTGGCTCAATTGCTGAGATCTTTGCCTTTCAATTCGAATTTTCATAAGACCTTAACTATCTTCATTTCGCCTTCTTTCATACATTAATACTACACTTTTTTTTAATGCAGAAGTTAGTGTATAATTTAAACATTATATTCATTAATTTGTTTTTAATTATAAACGAAAGGATTTGAAAAAAATATTATTATAGAATCCGTTAAATTCAATTAATTATGCCAAGTTAATGCATCCATAAAAATGTGCGTTTTATTAACTACAATATTCAATATGAAAACTTTACAATATAGAAGAATGTACTGTAATTGGTCTAGATATTTAATTATATTTTAAAACATGCAACAATATAACTTTAGAATGATGAAAAAAAAATTAACTGGCAGAAAACTATTGTTTTTCGCACCCCTTCTATAAATTTGCAATAGTGCTTCCGTCATGCATTTCGCTTGTCTTGTTTCGCGAAACAAATGATATTTATTATAATTAGTTTTTTTCGTCATCTCCTGTTGATGCATGTGACATTTTCTAAAATTGCAATGGCGAGGGAACGGTTCGTTTGAATCATTGTTCGAGAAACTAGTTTAACGACTTTTGATTGAAAACGAGAACTCTATAGTTGTAGATTTTTTAAATTGAAAAACAATGTACTTTAGTCAATGTGTTCAAAACATTTAAAAAAACAGCGTTACCAAGTATTGTAGCTTCAAGTTGATTTCAAATAAAAATTGTTTCTCGTTAATACTGATGATTGCCAAAACTGTCTTTTCTTTATTTCCAATATAAACATAATTTTTTTGGGGATAATAATTTTATTAAAAATTCAAGCTATTTGGAATCAAAATTTATTCTAACATCAATATCTTTAAAATTAGAAATAATAAAATATATTTCCAAAACTTGGTCACTCCAACGTTGTCAGAGCTCATTATGAACAGGAGAAAACTATAATAAAAGAATATATTTTTACTGCTTGTAATAACTTAACTAATTAAGATTTAGAGCGCCATTTAGGAGAATATTAAATAGACAATTTATAAAACGCACTTTTATAAATTGCCATTTTATTATTCTTATTATTTTTAGCAATATTCTTTAACTTTAGTTATACAGGGTGGCCACTAAAAACTGAAGGGCTAGAAAAAGTCATAATTTATTCATTTTCAATCTATTTTATTTTATATTATTACATGTTATAGAACTATACTACCCCAAGATACTCAGTAGCGCTTGCAGCACGCCATTTGATTTCAACGCCTAGCCATAGATAACAACAGCTTTTTGAACAACTTGATAATGAAGGATGAGGCCCATTTTCATTTAAATGGGCCCATCAAAAAACAAAACTGCAGATTTTGGGGTACTGAGAATCTCAGGAAATTACATCTGCATCAATTGCATCCCCAACAATGCACTGTTTGGTGCGATGTTATGGCTGAAACAGTTATCGGCCCCTATTTCTTTGAAAATGAGGAAAGTCAGCCAGAAAGAATCCACGGGGCCCTGTATAGGACAATGCTTGAAATTTTTTAACTCCCAGCGGTTGAAGATAATCAGGAGGCATGATTCCAACAGGATGGAGCTACTGCGCATACTGCCAGGGCGACGATGGCTGTGTGCGCAGTACAGCGATGTAGATCCTTTAGCCTTTCATGGGCCTCCCTATATAACGTTTTTAATTGATTGAAATTAAGATATTATATATTAAACATTTTTTAATCAAGTATTCCCCATATTCAAAGCAAACAGGGATGATTAGAGTTTATGCGTGTTAAGTAGTTTATAAAAACAATAAATAAAAAAATATATGAACTTTACATTATGTTAATATCACGAAAAAATTCTTCCTAGATACTCGTATATTCAATTTTACGCAAACATATTTCGTACTGTAATTTAATTTAAAAAACATGTAACTATAAGACGGATAGTAAAAGTAAAATGATAAAAGGAATCATTGACTGGATGAGAATTTATATATTTGTAGTTGCATTACACTTTTGTTGTATACAGTACAGCCTGAGAGCTTATTGCCATGTGCCAGTCTCTTCCGATCAACCAGAATGTTGTTAAAGAGGCCTTAAGAAAAACCAGATTGGAAAAATAAAAAAAAGAGCTTCAACCGGAATCCAATCTGTAACCGCGAGCTGGATGACAAATGTCTTACCACACAGGTCAGAGGGGTTGTTAGGAGGATATAATTTAGCCACGTTGAAAATATTAATTATAAAACTAATCTTTTTTTGAATTAAATGTACAGCAAGGAAGAGGTAGACCGAGGAAAGTACGGAAGGGGATTGGTGAAAAAATTTAAAAGGAAAATTTAAGAAGTATAAGAAAAAGAAGAACATATATGGAGGTGGATGAGACAAATGCTGTGGATCTAGATATAAAGGAATGGGGATTTGTCCTCCCAGCCTACCTCAAAAGATACATTAGGTAATAAAACGCGAAATGTATAAGCAAAAAAACTCACGCAAATATTTGGCGATAGATTTTGAAAAACCATTTGGGAAACGTTGTACAGTTTATACTCGTGTTATTTATTTTCGAATAGTTTAATTGAGTTGTAGAAGGCGGTAAAAACTTTTTGCACACAGAAAAATCAAAGGCAAAAACCGATGATTATCTATGACAAATTACATTTCATCGGGTTTTCGGCCCACGCTGGTAAATAAAATTTCGAAAAGTTGTACTGAATACGAAACTTTAAAACAATCATTGATAAATAAATAACCGCTTGTCAAGAAAATCTCTTACGCGATTTATGGCTGAATATGGTGTTATGCAAAAAATATGTTAGTTAGTCAGTGGTTGGCATGCGTAGCACTTTTCAATATGTTAGTTAGTCAGTGGTTGGCATGCGTAGCACTTTTCAATATGTTAGTTAGTCAGTGGTTGGCATGCGTAGCACTTTTCAATATGTAAGTTAGTCAGTGGTTGGCATGCGTAGCACTTTTCAATATGTTAGTTAGTCAGTGGTTGGCATGCGTAGCACTTTTCAATATGTTAGTTAGTCAGTGGTTGGCATGCGTAGCACTTTTCATTTTTATTAATATTTTTGGTGCTTATTAGGAGTATGTATGATGTAAATTCATGAAGCATCTTTGGGATAACGGATGTTACAAATAAGTGCTATTTAAGTTCCTTATAAAATAATATAATAAAATCAGGTTCTAGGATTGTAAAAGGGAATAAGGTAATATTATAACGGATTTGGTTTAAGTGCATTGTAAATGTGTCATTTTCTTGTTTATGGTGTAATTTTGTAGAAAAAAGAAAAAAATGTTCATGGTGAAATTATTTTATCAGAAGTTTTTATAATCTAACGCTTGGTATTAGTAAACTAATATGATTAAGAACATTTTTGGACCAAAAGTGACCTCCTTAGGCCATGTCACGTTAGATTAGAAAAAAAATTGTCCTCCTTGGATAATTGATCAGTGCTCTAAATCAAAAGACGGCCTCTTGCTATTGTTAAAGCTATTTCGAAGGATTCTTCCTTTCAAAGCATTATGTTCTAATTATATTTCCGATTAGGTAGTATAAAAAAATGTTTATAAAATGTCATCTATTGATGGATAAAGGAAGGGATAAGGAAGAAAAATGCAGACCTGGAATCAAACAAGTCACAACACTGAATGGAAATATTTCTTAATGTTGCTTTAAAATGAGAAGACAAATCTTATATTAAGAATCATTATGTCCATTGTTACACACATTAAATCCATCATTATGATATATAACTGAAAATTATTCGTAATTGATTGATGCATGCACAATTTTTTTCACCAATTAAAATAGTTGAATATAGATCACAAAATATATTTTTTCGGTTTATTTGAAACATCAAGTAAGCATGCCTAAATCCTTGAAATGCGGTAAACTGTGTACTGAGTAGTTAAATTTTGTCTCAAGAAATATTTTGCACAAGCCCATTCAAAGCAGTCATATTTCCCTAAATATCGATTGTTGGGTCATTTGTGGTGGATTGGATCCTTCTTTATATAAAACTTGCAGTGTTCAGAAAAAACTTCATTTGTGTAAAATTACATATTATACTTTTTATAGTGAAAACTAAAATAAAAGTGCTTTTGCAATCGTGTAAAAGAGGAAAGTTTGGCGCTGTATAAAATGTTGACAAAATCAAAATTATGGTACGGAATCAGAGATGCGAATAATTTATGTCTTTGAGCTCTTGTCGCGGTGTTAACAGCCCATTATTCTATGGCCACGAGTACTAATGATTTCACCCTGATGGAGTAGCATTGATTTAAGAAGGTCTGTTCTCTACATACATGGAATAAATAATGTGGTATTTCGAGCATATTGTTAGGGAACTGCCTGTCTGGTTAGGCTACTGGTGGTGAGCGTAGTTGAGGGTACTATTGTGGATTCCGTAAAAAATCAACTATCAAGTTAAGTAATTTTATAAAAGTCCTTACATGACACTTGAATGATTAAGGATCGCTCTGGGTGTAAAGTTTGCCAAAACATTAATGTTATACCATAAATATCACCACCATCCTCAGACATGATGTTTGGATGAGAAAGAATGAGAATTTACATTTACCATACATCTCCCCTCTGGTGGCATATCATATAACTTAAATAAAGTTTTAACCTCCCGGATGATTTTTTAACTCAATCGACCATTTGCTGTCTCCCAGTTTTCCTTTACTCGCAGTTTAATACCTTGCTGCACATTGTCTAAAAATCACTGTCTCGGTTTACCAAGTGTTCACCTTTCTTATTGTTGGTCTTTCAAAATAACCTTTCTTTACCATGTCTGAGGCTTATATCTGCTAACATGAGATATTCATGCAAATATTCGCGATATATAATATAACAAGTAATTCATTGATAACTCATGAATTTTCAAGTTTCTTCATTAAATCTCCATTTTTATGGTCCTGCAACATGTTTTGTTGGATTAAGTATCCGTAATTTAAGGTTTTTGAAGCTTAGAAGTTTTTAGGCTTTAAATGCCATGGCTCTGACTTCGGATTCTTATGTTACTATGGATTTGATGATACAGATTTACATTCTTAGCTTTAAATTCGGAGACGGGGTTTGACAGCTAAGTAGTGTGTGAAATGTTTTGGTTCCACGTTGGATTTTTATTCAAATGTATGGTCCCCCCATTTCATATAATTTTATGTACTTTATATATTTTTTTGCCATGATTGATCAAATGACGGATATGATTCATATTATTTGTTTGAGGCAAAGTAATTATCCCTAACTTTATATCTCATTTAAGAAGTATTCATATTGTAGCTACTATAATTTTAAAAGTTCACTTTTTTATTTATTATGGCCAACGAAAAAGCTGTAAATTACCTGAAGACCATTTATTATAAATTTTAGCTCCTTTATTTGTTAATAAAACAAATAGTCAGTGTATTTCATAATGTAATGCAAAAAAATGGTTCCCATACTTACAGCATGCAACAAAAATAAAAAAAAAATAGGGATTTCCGCTTTGAGCATGAAGGTCAAAATCAAAATTTTGCTAAAAAAAGTTACAATGCATAATGAATAATAGTCAGTGGCGGAACTGAAGTAATACGAATTCAATATATTATCCAACAATATATCAAAATATACGAAATCGATCATTAATTCCATATATGGTTCATGACCATGAACCATCGTCTTAGAGTTTTTGTGTTTTATGCAATTATTTTAGTTTATAACTGTGTTATAAACTAAATATTTATATCATAGTTCATTATATTTTAAACAAAATAGATAACCAAAATTGCGTAATGGAGAATAACATTATAAAGAGTAAAGATCTAACTTTAAGATAAACAGCGGGCTTTGAAGAAAACTTCTTGTTAAATACATTTTTCCGTTAACTTTTTTTGGATGTAGTAAACATTTGAATTGAAAAAAAAAAGTTATCTCGTATATTATCTAACAGTCAAATGAAAGCGACGGCATTAGGTTTAGTTAATTATGTAACAGACGACTTAATTAAATAAAATTTTAAATTAGAGATGAATTAAACACGAAGGAACTCTTGTTCACAAGAGGAAACTCTACCCACTGCTGCGCCGTTGTCTTTCATTAACCAGTCGCGAGGGTCTGTCTTTTTTATTTCTTTTTTTAGGTAATTTTTGTATTTGAATAGCGTTGAACGCTAATGTCTGCATTTTTCTGCATTATTACGCGGTTAGTTTAATTCAAAGGCAAACGGGGCACAATGGAACGAAATAAAAGAGTGCATTTCCTTGCATTCTGTATTCAGAGCGTGGCCCGTCGTTTGTCGTGGATTGCTTTGCTCTTGCGCCGCTCTGTACGGATATATAGACTGATAAAAAATAGAAATAAATGCAAAGGTCACCGGAATACAGTACTGTTTACAGTGTAATTTCAAAGCAGACTTATTGCAGTGCATGCAATTTAAAATACACCTTATTGCGAATAGCTTTTTGTAGGAAAATAAAAAAATGAAGCAAGTCATGACGAATATTCTTGATACCAGCTACACTTATATTAAAAACACATTTATTTTTTTCATTTTCAATTGACATTGATTATGCATAGTGCATTTTATTCCATGTTCAATAAATTAATGTTGCTTTTTGACTTTTCATAGATACTCCAAATATTTTTAACTTAATTAAAAATTATATTTCTGGTAATCAATTGTTAAAAATTTTAAAGTTGTAAAAACATATTTTTTCATATTGTTTTTTCATTCATCAACGGTACAACGTACCATAAACAATATTAAAAATATATATGCAGTGAGTGTTTCACAATAAAAAAAAACAATTTTTAACAATTAATTACATAGAAATCATCTCTTCAAATTTATAAAGTGCGTATTCCTTATTTATTAATAGTTTTTGCTATCTTTTAATTAACACCGTTACACCTACATGAATTATGCGTGAATGTTTAATTATTTTTCCATCTAAATCATTTACTAGTTTTCTCAGTAATAATGAATCCTTTATATGGTAACTAGTCAATTTATCATTTATTTCTGTAGGAAGCGTAATATACATTTATTTCTCGCTTGATAGTGTTCGTTAAGTGAAACCGTTCTACAGCAGAAAAAAGTGAGTGAGGATCCAAATTAAATAAATCATTTTATTTATTTCCAAGAGAAAGTTAGTTTTTTTGGAAATAATACTTACATACCGTAAAGCGCTAAACGTAATTTTTATATAAGTAAGTATTTTTTTCAACTGATACTATACTCGAGTTTATATTGTTCACATTGATATAAACTCGAGTACAATGTCTATTGTATTGTGGATATTGTAATTGTGTTTATATTTGATATTGTATTTTTTTATATTATATTACTGCATTGTTTTATACTTTGGCTTTTCTTCCAACTTACCAAAGATATCTTAAAGTGGATTTAAGTTAAAACCAGAGTGACACCTTACTTTTTAAAAATTGGGTTCCAATGAGAGTCGAACCTGCAACCCCCGGGTCGAGAGACAGGAGTCGTACCTACTAGGTTACTGAAACTATAATTTTACCAGATATGGTTTTATTTATAGAAATAAAAAATTATTATATGTCACTTAAATAATAAAGAGTTGACAATACAAACTATTATATTTTAACGTGTTAAAAAATAACTTTTACAAGAGGTTTTTGATGTCTAAAATGAGTTATCAATATTTCGGGACATAAAAAAATTGTCAAGAATATTCAAAACGATTATAGAACGCAATGCACTTCTTGTACTCACTTAAAACCTATTGTGTAATTAACGTTAAAAACAACTAAAATAAAATGCATAAAGTGTGGACAAAGAAACTGGACATAATGAAAAATTACCCTTTTGCTTCTGGATATACTCGTAATTATATGACAAAAGTGACTGCCTGTACCTGACAGATTGGTTTAATTAAAGAATTTCCCGTCAAATTTCTTAATAAAGAGCGCTCATTCGAGAAAATATTACTGGCTCTTAATATATGGAGTTGCAAAGGAATGACTTTGAGAAATTAAACTACACTTTAAAATTAAAGACTTGACTCACGGGGTAATTAAAAAAAGTCATTATTTAAAAAATATCAAGTTAAGTTGACTTTATCAAATATTTAAGCATGCACCATTTTGAGAAAAGGTATATGATAATTAAGGATCGTGATTATCATAAAATTCATATATAATGCAACGTTATGAAGGAGGTAAAAAAGAAATGAAATATTAGAAAATAATAGTTTTTATGTGGCACCAATTGATAATCATTTCGGACTTAGTATTGCGTCACACTTTCGTTGTATACAATACAATCTGGTAATCTTATTTCCGTGTGGAAATCTCTTCCAACCAAACAGAACGATGTCAAAAGGTATTTTATTTAAAGCATATTAGAACCATTCTTTTCCAACATTTTAGGCAGCACGGGTAATTGAATACGCAACCCGCGGTCTGAAAATTTGACGACTTACAACTACGCTATGGAGGTCGGCAGTATTTATTGAGTTTTTATTTAAATATGTAAAAAAATCTTCTAATATGAAAATAACATTTTTTTGTGTTTTTAATATAACTTCCATGATAGTTATCTTGGGAATATAGTATATTGGTTCCCCTGGCCTAGTACACCGCAGTAGCATGTTAGCTCATTTTATAAACCGTACACCCGGAGAGGAGTCGTCAGAGGTTATCATGGGAGTGATGATGCTCAGTCATGAGCTACACGACAGGATGATGATGAAAATAAATTTACATAACTCCTTCCTGGAAACTAAAAAACATTAGTACGTTACATAAACAAGTTCGGTAGTAACGTTTTTTGAGTATATAATTTGATGTACTGTAGGAAAGTATCATCCCGTTTTGTGTGATAAATTCATTAATTGTGTGATCAATTTATTAGTGTGATCAATTCATTACGTGGTAGTATTTCGTTATGAACCTTGAATTAGTCTTCTTTTGTTTTTTTATTTTAATATTATCCAACTTTGTAACGGTTGAGATTTCATACATTTAAGGAAACTCATTTATTTGTATTGACGTCCTCTTTGATCTTTGTAAATGGGTCTTATCAAATGACAGTGATATAAACATACCATTATGCCATGTTTTTTTCGAGGTAAAATGAGAGGATAGATCTCTACACCTACCTCACCATACACAAAACGTTTACCTGATCCTCATTTATACATTTCGTCATACGAGCTTTTCTGTTTCTCACACTTCTTATGATTCATTCAATCATTTCAGACATAAACATATATGTTTTGTAAGTCTTTAAGAACTCATTCTATTTGTATGTATAACCCATCTTAAAATTATTTTCGTAATTTGAATTCTAACAATAAACTCTATCTCGTTTATTAATTACTTACTACTGGTAAAATCCAATTATAGCGAAATATACGAAACCATAAAAAATCATTACGCTTAACTGAAATTTCGATACTGAATATGGGATAAAAATAAAGAGTTAAAAACTGTTCTATTTCAGAACGAGAAGTGGTACAAATACACTGAAATCAGTTTTATTCATAGAATGATGTTATTTTGACTGGAATGATTTTTTCTTAGCAGTAAATTACATTTTAGTGCACATAGATGTTGAAAAATATTTTCCGGGACATAAGTGCTGCAGGATTATCAAACCTGAAACTTTTTCTATGTATGGTATTCATAACTTCCGAAAACGAAACCTTTATTACATGTGGCATAACTCAATTTTCATTATTATCTTCTGTAATGCATTTTTACTGCACGTATTGTTGTTCCTAGATCCAAAAGTTGCAAAAATGCTTCCAAAAACTGCAAAAACATGGACTAAAAAATTCAACTTGAACATACTCGAGTTTCATCATCGGAGAAAATACTACCTAAATAGCAGATTTAAATTTTTTTTATTTTTCATTGCTCACCCATATATCCCGTTTACTTTTCCTATCACAATTTTCTATCACCATGACTTTTGTAATTAAATATTTTATTGTAATTTAACAGAAATTCATTTTCGTGGGTTGTATATTTTTTTTATGAATCTCCATATAAAGCATTTTTTAAAGTTTTAATTAATTTTCAAATAACCAATAAAATAAACCAAACCCCTAAATTACGAGTATATGATACGAGTATATTCAAAGTACATTGAAAACAGGAATTAACTGTTCTTTACATATTTTATAAGTGCATAATAAATCTAGGAAATATGTAGTGGTTCTTATTATAATTTCAACTATGTTCTTATCAGAAACCTAGAGGGCTGATAATTACCAGTAAATAGGGTAATTACTATCAGTAATGCGATAATTCATTCCTTCGTAACTTTATTCATTTAATTTAATATAAAACAACCAACAAGTCTTGATCATTAGATATGCAATTTGATTTTGAAAATAATGATACATACGTATAAAATGACGCATGTTTTTTTCAATTAATATTGGACGTATATAGGCAAAAGGATCCAACTCACACATTACTTGTAATGAAATCATTGAGGAAACATCATGTCGCGCTGTATGGATAAAATTTCTTCGAAAGAATTTTATAATCTAAAACCTAATTTATAGTCTTGATATCTTTCACATACGAGATTGATCTGTTTTTGTTTACTTCAATTAAATTAAATAAAAATATTTTTATGGGTAGGGTCCTTTTTGCCTAATACAGCCTTTTGGTAAAAAAAACCGTAGTGTATGGAACATTTTCAAAGCTAACCCAGTCAAACACTATTCAATAATGTGAATTATCAAACTGGGTATTTAAAACATAAAATATTTGATACAATCAATCAATCGACTTATAAAATTAGATACGTCCAAAACTCCTGCACCTTTTTTGTTGCATTAAATTTTCGTCCAATATAATTAATGAACCTCTTTTAAGTGTTACTCACTCCTCGCTTTTGCGATCTCTTGAGTCGTTAGATATCAAACTGGAAAGAAGTATCTAATAACGTAAGTTCTCAAAACTATCTTCAAATCTTTGTTTTTCATCTATTTATTCTCATGAAGAAATTTTGAGTCCAACTACATAATATACTTCATATTTATACATACAAAGGGTTTATTTATTTTGCGTTCATCATACAATTTGATGTGATTATAGATAAACATTTTATGGATATTTGTAAAATTATTGTCGGAATATTATATTATGTATGACACCTTTTCAAGCGTCCAATGTTAGTGTATGAAATTCATAATAAATGCTGTGGAACTCTGCAGCCTGTGTAGCGGGTTTTAGATATCCAATTAAAACTATTTGCAGTAAATATTTATAAATGCAGCAGATCTTAAAGATTATAAATATACCATATTGCATACATGCATATTGTTCTTTAAGTAAAAACGTATTGTAAATTTTTTTAATGAAATCATTGTTTTAATTCCTATTTATTATCTCCAATTATAATATTTTTTATTGTTCTTGTTTTTAAGATTTTTAGAACCTCACAAACTCTTCTATTTATTAAAATTAAATTTTATAGTAGCGAATAATACATCTTTTTCTGCACTATTCTCTCTCTCTGTGGTTGCAGTCCTAAGACTGGTTTGCAGCAATTTCAACTCTTCTCCTCCATTCCTCCCTGTCCTGTGCGGCTGTTTTTAAATCTGTATATGTTGAGCAGCGCACGTCCACCAACAGGTCCTCCAGGTACTCTCGGCGTGGGCGTCCCCTAGAGTTTGTCCCCTCGGTCATACCCTCCATTATGGCATGCAAAAGGCCCTCTTGTCGTATTATATGACCGATCCATCTTGCACGCCTTTCGGACAAGATCCTGAGCAGGTGCCTTCCTCCTTCGATTCGTTGGAGAACCTCTTCATTCGTGATGTGGTCTCTCCAGGAAATTCCTAATAGTCTATTATGAGATATTTATTGCATTTTAATCACCAATAAAATATTAAAGTGATAAAGTAAACATAAGTTATATTCTTCAGTGATTGGATTATGTTTGACTAAATTTATAATAAAAAATCGACTTACATTTTTATACAAAATCAAATAATTTATTTTATTAGTTCAGCTATTTTCTCACCAATAACCGTTACAGATCCAGTTTCAAACGAAAATATGTGTATTATGAGATATTTAAATATTTATATAGTCTATTATGAGATATTTATTGCATTTTAATCATCAATAAAATATTAAAGTGATAAAGTAAACATAAGTTATATTCTTCAGTGATTGGATTATGTTTGACTAAATTTATAATAAAAAATCGACTTACATTTTTATACAAAATCAAATAATTTATTTTATTAGTTCAGCTATTTTCTCACCAATAACCGTTACAGATCCAGTTTCAAACGAAAATATGTGTATTTAAAAGCAACTCATTATTAATATTTAGACTATGAGAAAAAAATATGAACAATATTCAAATGAAATTCATTAAAATTTAATATATTTTATTTTGCATTCGTTGACAGCCCTGGAAATCACCCCTTTCTAGCTAAAGTCGGTAAAATAGAAAATTTCTCTAGGGGCGTTCGCTGCATTTGAATAGCTTTAGTAAGTTCAACTACTGCTTAAGAGATGGCGTTATACATTTTTGAAATCTAAAAATGAAAAAAAACGAGAAATGCATTTCCAAAACTTTTTATTAAATATATTGTATATTTCCTAAAAACACTTTTTTTCTAAGCATATTTCTTCTTTTTGGAATATCAGTCTACAATATACCAATTCATATATTAGCATACGATTGGTTTTGTGAAGAAATTTTTTTTAATTAAATTTCTTTGCATTTCTGAAAAATTTGATTTTTTTATTTAAATTGTATGAAAAAATATCGTAAACTGAACTTAAATTTTGTGTCCGTAAAGTGGCGCCATTAACGACCGCGGCTATATCCGCAAACGTATATTCAATTCTCTACTTTTAAAAACAAGTTTATTGACACTTTGCAACGAAGCGTTCCGTTTACCCACAATTCTCGACAATGCATAAAAATGAAAAATACTTTTTGATGCATACGCATATTTTGTACATATTGAAGAAGAATTTTCTTCTAACGCTACACAAAATGTAACTCACCCCAAAGCATTACGAACCGAGAACAGAATCTATCCCCTTCTTTGCTGTAGAAACAGGGATGAAAGAAAAGAGAAAGGTATGGGCAATCAGAATTTTAATGCATTCCCTTTTTGTATGTAAGAGTGTAATCGCAAATACTTAAGTAGAATAATACAGGAAACTTCGAAGGCGGTGAAAGTCCAAAATGTTCCCGACGCCAAGCGGTAGAGATGTGCATTTATACTTGCTAATGTCGACCAATTCAAAATATTTTGCGATCAGGGAATTGTGTGATGGTATGTATGTATGATATATAAAAAATCTAATCTAATATTATATGTATCATATAACAATATTTTAGTATATAATTAACACCAATTATAATTAATTCTACTAAAAGAGACTTGTCAAATATTTGGTCAAGCGAAGAACCCAGAAATATAAAAACTATTGATTAACATTTTAATGTGCTTAACGCATTTGTGATAGTCGATTTAACAGAACATATCATCGTGCAAAGTTTTTCTCGTTTTACGTAACTTTGCAAAAAAATCGTTTTTGTGAACTACTTCACAAGAAATCATTCCACTAATAATACTATTCCAATAATTTCACTTATAACCTCGTATTCCACTTATAACCCTTTATCCACCGTGACACGTTTTTCTACCTCCTATCCCGATGATTTCTTTAAGTGGAAGGATCACGGTTTGTTACTAGAGCAATGCTTATGAGGTAGAAATATGTTTTGCGGTGATAAAGTGTAATTGGTGAAATAACCAAGTAATTTCTCGGTAAGTTGTCTCATATAGAGTTCGAAATAGAAAACCCTTTGATAAAATAACAACTAAATAATTTCTATCTTAAACGATGCATTAAGTTTTAAGACATCTACATTCTCACTTACAGGTGTTTTTATAATACGTTGAGATATAATATTTTGTATGGTCAATTTTTTCCATTTAAGTCAGTTACAGTGATTTTTATTTTCTGTAAATGATTCTTTCTCTAGTACATCGTTTCTCTATCAGATGTACGCGATTCTCAAGGGGTAAACTCATACGTGGCAATACACCACCCATCATGTTGTACTGTGTTAACGAAATAGTGTGTATATATTTACAATATATTGTATTTGTAGTCCTTTTAAAAAGTGATAATGTTTAATAATTTTCACTTATAGAAAAATAATTTTATTTGACGGATTTTTTTACCGGTTGTGAAGGATCTGGAATTGGCAGAACGAAGGACACTTGTATCTGCAGTGTTCATTCGATACTTGCTGCAGTTCTTAATTTATGGAAAACCCAGTGCTGTCCATGTGGCAGATTTCTAGACGAAAGTAATGTAGTGTCTTTGACGAGATTAGGAGAAATTTTATGATCTAGAAATATGAACTAGTCTAGCTATTTTATTTATTTTCTGGTACATAATTGTTAATAAATACATTTTTATTTATTCTGCATACCGTTTCAACTCTCATTGAAGGTAGTGTCAAAATTTAGAGGTTATTTTAATGACTGTCAGTCTCGTTGCTTGAACAAATTTTTTGTAATCAAATGCAAGTTTCAAACACGAATTTGTAATGTTTAGTATGATTCTTATAATGTTTAATATATAACCGCACATTTGCATACAATGTTGTTTATGTGCGTGCTACCTGTTTTTTCTAAGTACTACATTTTTGTAGCAAGAAAGGATTACAAATTTGAAGCAAATGTGACAAAAAGGGATAACAAATTTGAGGCACTGCTTTGCTCGTCCATAATTTTAAAAACCAAACTTGGATGTTAAAGTTGGTATTTTGCCCGACTATATAAAGCGATATACTCGTAAGCTTCCCGTATTATAATCGTATAGTATTGTATTTGGATGAAGTATAATCGGCAATAAGGTATTCAACAGAAGTGTCCCGAACAAGAGGACGTGCTGGTGTATTCAAATTGTCTAATTTTCCAACTAATTGCTCGGATACATCTTATTCGATGGGCCATTCGTTCGCCATACATTTTTATGGGATCCTCTTTTTGTGCTACACCATGCCGGATTTACATTTTGATCACCATTTTGTAGAATATTTATGGAAATATATTATTATGCTGTATTGGGTCGGATGTATTGGCTGAATGCAAATATAAAGGATTTGCTTTCTTAAATTCTTTTTATAATACTAGCAGGTGTTGAAATTTGTCTCAGTTTTTTATAGTCAGTAATGTGGTCCTGGTCGGTACAGTGACATTTATTTATTTATTTATTTATTTAACACTTTTATTGCAATACAATCTGGCGGGCTTATTGCCAGGCGGCAATCTCTTCCAACCAACCAGACAAAAGTAAATGAAGCAAGTTACGTGGTCGCATAAATCATTCAAATTAATTAATTAGACATTATAATTAATCGAACTTTTTTATTATTTGTTATTGTTATTTCCAGAATCTAATATGAAAAAAATCTAATTAAAAAACATGTGCAGTTGGATTCCCATACGCAAAAAGGACCTAAGCTACAAAACATATTACCTTTGATTTATTAATGGTTTCGACTTTAACTTTGTAAAATGAATATTGGAATATTTAATGTTAAATAACTTCGTTATTTAATATTTTAAAAAATGTCGATAAAGTCATAAATACGATTGTTTGTTTTAAAGTTTTGGTAGCTCGGATAATATGAATTGTTTAACAACTACATCAAAAGTTGAAGGAAACGACATCGTGGATCATTTTCATGTTTAAGAAGAACTACTTTATGACAACAATATTTTAATGCTACTCGTATCCCAGGAAATCTTTCAGCTGCGAAATTGGGATAGAATCAGTATCGAGCCAGTGAATTTCAACTCCGTTTTCGTCCAAGTTGTTATTATAGTAGACAAGTTTTCACTCTGAACGGTTACGAAAGCCACGAATTCCTTGTGTTTTTTTAAGTATGGCAGTCGTTGGGTTCCTCTTTAGTGTCTTGCTCTCATCCGTAGTGCGACGCTAATTGGATATCTCTTCAGTTTCTTGTTGTGGTTGAACTTGTTGAGAATTTCGCTTTTTCCGACCATGCAGTGTGATGCTCATTGGCATTCTTTACTGTTTGTTTTAGGATGTTATCCCCGATAGATGTGCATGTATTCAGCGCGCGTTACTCGTCTTTCGTTTGGATCCATTCCTATTTATTTAATTAAACCGTAACTATATGAAAATAACTAACTTATTTGAAGACAATAATATTCACAATACTGAACTATAACTATGACATTAATAATAAAAAAGTAAGTATTATATTCACCTGTAACTATGCCAACATCTATTTTTACAAACGGATGTAAATACGACCGATTTTATGTTGTTTGATGATATTTTTTTCGTTTTGTGTGTAATAGTTAAAAAATTCTTACCGAGTAGTTACTTCAGAAAAATATACGTCATTTCTTAAAAAAATCAAGACATGTGGGGAAATGAAAAATGGAATATTATGACTTATTGGGTCGAACGTATTTTCTTACTCATCTAAAGATTCTATAATTTATATTTTCAAAGCCATTTCCTATTTTGTTTAACGCAAAATCGGTTAAAACGCGAAAAAAATATATGAAAGAAAATCAAATATGTTTTTTCGCATAATTTACCAAAGGAAACACGTTTAAAATTCTTTTTTCGCGAAACGCCGATTACGGACGTAATGATGAAAAATGCGAAATAAACATAAATAAGTATTCGAGGAAGAAAAAAACGCCAACTTTCCGAACTGACAAAATTTCGAAGGGAGAAAATACGTTTTTATTCAAAATTTAGATATTTCCTTCACGGGTAGATTAATAAAATCTCTTTGCAAGAAGTATTGTATATAAATATCACACAATCTGCCATTTGTTGATGACTCGACTATCGTAGTCTCCAGTGAAAAAAAGATCACAGAAACAAAAGATCATTCTTTATAGATTTTGGGGTGTTGTAAAACAACCTAAAGTTTGTTGATGTGTAACTTAAAATGGATCTGCAAATTATATGTCACTATTACAAATGTATAAAACGAATTCTAAGCAGCATGTTGTAAGACAACGCTAAGAGTCTCCACTATAAGTTAAAATTATTACCTTACAAAAAGTTCTTGTGCCTGGCATGAAACAATTTAAATTCAGAGATGCTGGCTGAATGATCAATGCGGCCAGTATCAAGATATCAAAATAAGAGTAGAGATGACATGAAGGTGCTTGTTCAAAATGCAAGATCTCCTCTGCATAAATGATTGCAATCTCGAATTACGTAAGCAAATTTTGTGTTGCCACATATTGTCAGTATTTCTCTATAGTGTGTGAGTACAGATCTCCACAAAGAATCTAGAAGCTTTTGAAATGTGGTGCTATCGTAGAATACTGAGAGTTTTATGGATTTTTAAAGAGTTTTATGGGTATTATCCATAGTCAAAAAAGTGAAGGTAAAAGTACTTTGGACAAATGCGAGGAAAAATACAGTTCCTTCAACTGATACTGTGAGGGAAAATTCAGGAGAGATGAAGTGCAGAAACACGATGCATCTCCTGGTTGAAGAACTTACATCAGTGGTTTCACTGTGGTGCCATATTTTTGTTAAGAGTTGTTACCTTAAGCTAGCCGTGATGATCACCAGCGTCCGAAGAGGAGATAAATTTTAAAGAAGAAAAAGAAAGATCCATACGTGTATAAGTAGCGAATAGCGGTTGTTTATTAAAAAAAAATTTTTTTAAAAGAGAGTAGAAGCCTTACAGGAGTGGGAGAAATAAGAAAATATGTTAAAATGTAAAGAAGTTTTGTATGTAACACAATCGATTTTTTAATAATATCAAGGTCGTGTCTTATCGAAAATTGTGCCGCGTGACCGGAATATTTAGCGCTAAACGAAAAATGGAAATGTTAAAAGGATTTTATTTAGTTTATGTCGGAGGCTGAAGCCTGGAGATGCGAACACATAAAGATGCTGGGTCCTTTAGAGATATTTTATATATCCACTCTTAGATATGTACATAAGTCTAAGGATGCTGTATGCAATAAAAATAAAAGAGCGAGGAAAACAAATATTATAAATCACAAAATTTTGAGATGTGAGTGATTTGCGTATATTACAGAATAAAAAGGATATGTGAAGCACAAGAAACTTAACAATAATAATGAATTAATTCAGTCGAGATACTGAAAATATCGAAAACCATCATCCACGAGCAAGTTATACCTATCTTAATAAAAAAATATGTTTGAATTTTACCTAAAAATAGGAAATTGCTCTCTGGGCAACCATTTATGCATGGCGAGGCTTTTTAAATAACTGACTACTGTGAATTTGGTCTAGAATCAATAATTAAAAAAAACTAAGAGAGTACAGTTAGAATAGTTTTACATATTCCAGTTAGAAAATTAAATTAGTATTAGAATCAAATTGAAATTCCATATACTCGCATATCACTATTCTAAGCACACATATTACATTCCTATTAGTTTTTCTTCATTTGGTATTGATTGGATTATTTTCCACGTAGAAAATTGAAGTATACTGAAATAGAAATTAATTGATAGCATACAATATTCGGAGAATGGAGAAGTATTTCATGTGCAATAAATTCCCTATTCCATTTATGAGTGCTTTATTGTGTCTACAAATCGGCGAATGACAAATTTAAATGCTCTTTTTTGGTTAATGTGATTATGGTGGGATGTTCTTTAATTTTTTTTGTTTTATGTGCAACCTACCTGCCTTATGACGGGCATATGCCAGTCATAAGGCTGATAGATAAGTTGTTAGGCTTTGGAGTGCTTTAAATACAATATTTTATTGTATAAATGAAAAAAGTACATGAATTCAAAAATATTTTTAAATCTATTATCACTCGTAATAATAAAAATAATTATTGTATATATTGCATTACACTTTCGTTGTACATATCATAGTATAAAATAGCAGGCGTATTGACAGTATTTTCCAACCGACTAGAAATATGTTTCAGATTCCTTAAGTAAAAACCAGTCTTGAACCCTTCTTTTATTTGGGTACAAATGCGCACGAGTATCATCGTTGGTGTATAGGTGTGAAACTTAAATGTTGAGAATCAAAGAAAAAAAACGAGTCAATGTGGTGGAAATGCGTGTGCGTAAAAGAATATACCATATAGACGAAAATGTTCAAAACGTATCCAATGTGAAATGAAATAAATAAACGTACGTCAGTTTCATGTGTGAAAATATCAAAGTTTTTTAATGATTTATTATAAAGTTTTTAAAACAAATGATATATCACTCTATTTAATAGTTTTTCGGTAGTTGTTCCTGCTAAAAAACTATAACAATTTTTATGCAGAAATTTAAAAAAATATTTAAAGAAATCAATAAAGTCCAAATACTATGTGTAAAATCCATATTTACATTCAAATATAGAGAACTTGACAATCACGCGAAATCAAAATAATATTTCTTTGCTCACTCGAAGAGTGTCTCATGTCAATATTAACATAATTAATTTAAAATTCTACAAACTAGGCCTGACAGCGTTTTGTCACCATACACATTATTCATTCTCCGATTAATTACTTTCTTTACACTTGTGTATAATGCGTTTAGTTAAATTCTTATTTCATGGTTAAAAATTATTTTATAAAAATCATTCCATATACACCCATACAACACTATATCACGTTTTCTTAATTACCTCAAAATACGTAAAATGGCTCTTTTTGCATGCATACAATATCCAGTGCAGTTATTAAGGATGGACATTAACTAAATACTGATTCTTTTCATTGTTTACAGTACAACCGGGTGGGTATATTGCAATGTGGCGATTTCCTCCAGCCAACCAAGAAAATGTTAAAAAGCCTTAAGTAAAAACGAGATTATTTTTTTAAGTAAATGGTGTTCCAACGCGAATTGAACCCTTAACCCCTAGGTAGAAAAACAAGCATTTTACCAACTAGACTATAGAGTTCGTTATCTGTATATTGAGTAAAAAAGAGTAGAGATTTAGACGTGTCGAACGAAAGGTTGACGATAGTCGAAATAATATATCAGCAACGCTACTTTGAGGAGTCGCAGTAGAGGATAATTGAAAAAAAAATGGTTGAACCGAGTGAATGATTTTTAAATGAATCTAAGACAGATATTCTGAGAAAAATAAGTAGTAGGTATAAGTAGTTTTATGTATTAAGAGGAGGCAAACGAAATATGTCGAGATAGAAAAGCTGAACGCCTTATTCTTTACCTATGTCGATAGGGAAATGGCGTGACTGTATGTACATATATGAGTTATATACTCGTATCATCAGATAGAGAGTCAGAGAATAGTTTGTGTGACAAGATAAATGTGAACGAAGCAAAATTATTGAGCATGAATAGAAAAGGCGTCAAGCTATTGTACTCGAAAGAACGTGGCATGTTGTTGTATATATATTTGTTAAGCAATATTTGTTGCTCATTTTTTAAATTAAAGTAGAAAGTTAAACTATGCCTTTTTTAATTATAGGGATTACATTATGAAAATAGTACAAAAATGGGAACATATAAAAATGCGTAACTAAAACACTATCTGGTTGTCTATTGGTGCCAGTACTAATAGATGTTCAAATTAATATCCAAGCCATTGTTCTACACTTTTGATGATAACGATACAACTTGGCTGACTCTTCCAACTTACCAGAAGGATGTTATGAAGTTTTACGTGCAAACTAGACTGACACCCTATTTAAAAGATAACGGGATTCGAGCCCGCAAAACTATATTTTAATTCGGGTTTTAGTCTACCAAAGCATTTAGTTCTAGTAGTAAATAAATGATAATATATATGAAGGTGCTGTATAAATGGCTACTAGCAAGAGGCCGCGGTCTTTAAAAGTTGACTCAAGGGTTTTCTTAACCGTCCCCATTAAATTTATCATCACATATTATTATTATGTCAATATAATCTAAATATCTGCCCAAATATTCCTGGTGCTTATGGGCTTGTTATTAATGATCAAAATTCGGATTAAACATACTTTCACACATTATTTCACTAGAATTTATTTAGTGGCGCTTGTGAGCTGCCATTTTTTATTCAAATATTGTGCTTTTGAGTTAATATTTTATATTAAACAGTGTTACACAAGTAATCTATTTGTTATTATTAAGCCCCTTCCCCGTAGCAGTTTAAATATAACATTTTAGTAAAGCCTTTTCTTAAAGAATGTTTCAATACTTTTTAAATATTCTTTAGAAAATATTTATTGATATCTATTTTTAATATTTAATGATATTCATAGTATAATTTTATTCAATTCGGAATGCTCATATTATCAAACATAAAATTTCACATTCGTGCGAGACATTTCGTAATATATATTTTTATTTGTTGTATAAAAGTGACGCTTTTACTAA
Organism: Odontocerum albicorne; assembly: GCA_949825065.1. Lineage (NCBI taxonomy): Eukaryota > Metazoa > Arthropoda > Insecta > Trichoptera > Odontoceridae > Odontocerum > Odontocerum albicorne. The sequence continues at coordinate 10,390 of CATKWJ010000544.1, read as the reverse complement.
CTATCATACCCCCGTCATAAAATCCATCTCGCTTTCTCGCTCAATTCCCCCTCGATTTCGTTCACATATTAAATTTCTATATAAATAAATGCATAAAAAATACAGTCGTCCCGCTTTAGCGCACGCAAGTTTAATTTGAAAAAATAAATCGATGAGACTTTTAAAGCGTGCCCATTAGCGTCAGCTGTTAACCCTTTGGTACACACTGTGGAATAAAATCAATGAAAAAAGTGTATAGGTAGGTACTTAGACAATGTTAAGCTGGACACGTTTGCAATTTAAGTAGGGATATAATTGTTTAGTGCTCTGTATGGTACAATTGAGAGTATTATATACAATTGTGAGCTTGTTTGTCGTGGAATTCATGTCATTTATTTTTTTTGCAAAAACTTATATTTTTATATCATCATAATTTGTTCTTCCTCTTTAAAGTTTTTCTCTATGGCTGTCTTGACCTTTGAGGCTGCAACACTTAACAAATATATGGTGCAACTGATGCGTCCTCTTCCCATACTCTTGTGCTTTGAATTTTCAACTACAATATCAGTTGAAAAATCTCTTCGCACTATATATCCAACGAACTCTTACTTTCTCATTTTGATGGTGGAAATTATTTTTCCATCTTTATTCATCCGTTTCAAGATATCATCATTACGGACTTTGTCAAGCCATAAGACCCTCAGCATTTGTCAATAGCATTACATTTCAAAAGCTTCTAGTTTCTTTGCGGTGGCCTGAGTCCATGCTTCAATATCATTCAGAAGTACTGGGTATACGTAGCAATGCGAAATTCACATACGTAAATTGAGAATGAAATCCTTGCTGATAAAATACTGCATTTTGAAGAAGCAATGTTGGCCATCTCTACTCTGACTTTGAATTCTTGAAGCTGGTGATCATTTAACCATCCATGAATCGTTGGACTTGTTAAAAAATGTTATTATTTAAACCAAGAAGTACTCATGTCTGTGATTTATTATTTACTGATAATAATATATAGAAAAGTTTATTATTCTCCAACTAATTACGGGTGGACGTTATATCGTTGTAAAAAGCGCCAACTGGTTCATCTAATTTTATCAAAGGTTTTGGATTTAAATTTGTGGAAAATTAGGATATTTAGTAATAAATTGTTTTGTTTTTCCGTAAATAACATTAATCTAATCGATACGTGTTTCTACCTCCTATCTCGAGGCTCAAAACTGTATTCATTAAAAAATAATAAATAAATACTATTATTTTACTTATTTGGATCCACCCAATTCATTGATAGTAGATGAAAATAAATCTTCAGTTAACCTTTAAAATGCTAAGCGTTTCCTTTGAGTAAAAATGTATTAAGTGCGTAGTTTATAAAATAGTCCAGAACAAGCATTACGTTAATAATCATTTTACTAGCGTGGAGATATAAAGCTGTTATCTGATGTCCAACAAGGTGTGAACGTAAGTAATTAGTAAGGAACGCCTCCCACATACCAAGGCGGATTCACATAAATATCTGCTTTTTATACGCCATCAAAATCTATTTCTCGCTTGTAATACGTCCATTTTGAATTTAATAACACTCGTATTATTAAATAAATGGTTTTTAAAACAAGCCCCAGAATTTTATGTTTCAACAAAATGAAGAACTTATGAAAAAGAATCATCATAACTAATATTAAAATAATTCTGACAAAAACAAGTAAAAATTGTAGTTTCACGTTTTACAAACACTTGCGATGCACAAATGTAAGTAGATTTTATTAGTATTAACTTATTTTCAATAGTAATGTAACTCTTGTAATATCTGTATCTCGTACGATATCCCGGGAAACTTTGCCATCACGTGCTTCATCTCTCCTATTTTAGGCGTTGAATTTTTTGAGGGATTCGATGATATCCTCTAGTCACTATCTTGGTCTACTCCGTGGTCTTTTCCCATACTGTTTTATTTCCAAGATTTTTTTGTCAATGTATCCATTTCAGGTCTTATATCTTTCGTAATCAGTGGCTGTCTAAGGTCCTGTGGATTTTTTTTGTTTCGTCCTAAGTCTTCATTCGTCAGTAGCTTTCCCTAATTAAAACAAATGTTGATAAATCAATTAAAATGAAGAGTGCTTAGTTGTAGCGGAATATTTATTAGTCAATAGGACCTTCTTCTTATTACTATCCATATTAAAGTCATGGATTTTCTACAAACAGTTAAAATATTATATTTTTATACAAAAGCACCATTCAAAGCGTATTTGATAGATATATTAAACGTAGACAATCTCTGTCAAGTCAACCCAAATTTTGAATACTTTTCAGAGAAGAGCCCTACGACGAATGTGTAGAATTGTCTGACACAAACATCTACCAGATTCCTAGACCTTCAATCTATAATATATAAAACTGCAAAGCTTCTGATGAATTGATCGTATCCAGACGACGTAGGAACCAAGATTTCCAAAATGCATTGTTACTCGATACCTGAGAAGAGAACATTCGGGAGGATAACTCTAAAGGTTATGTCTTTGAACTGTTGCGGATTCCAAATCTATGAGATTAGGAGTGTTGTTACGTCTAGCCTTATAGATTAAAAACTTTTGCGTGGCATCTGACAATATTGTCCATAGGTTCTGCAACCTTGCTAAGGCGAGTAGGTGAAACTTTGAGATTGAGGGAATGACTTCTAGGAAAAATTGTTTAAAAAATGGGAAAATAACATGATTAACTATTTGGTCCTCTGCATATACACACATAGAAGAATTTGTCATTTTCATTACCGAAAATTAAATACTGTGAAATTAACAACCCAGTATCTGATAAGATCACGGTCCTCTTAATATCGAGACGTTTCTAATTATGACTTATCTTGAAAACAAAATTTACTTCATTTATAAAATATAACCCTAGTTAACCTCATATATCGAAAAATTCTTGTGCTATCCGAAAGATGTTGCTCTGCGCGGTTTTGAATCCATACAATCTACCAAGTAAGCCAGCCACATGGACATATACTTCATATAATATATATGTACTCGTATATTAAGCGGTAGCTATTGCTCTCTAGGCTGCTAACTAAAGGTAACGAACAGTTTTTTTAAATTTCTACAGAGTTTTTCATAATCATTCCTATTAGATTTATTATCCTACGCTATTATTGTGTCGCATTATGTATACACGTTAGAGACAGTAATCTCGGTTTCAATAGTCTCGAGTAATAGATTTCTTATTTTCCATATAATTTAAACATACTTTCAGACATCATTCAATCTGAATTTATTTAATGACGTTTTGTTAATTGTAAAACAATGGAATCATTGATTGACATTTTTAACGAGATTGTGATATTAAAGTATCGATTTATTATTATTATATGGAGATTATATGACATTAAACTTTTTTTACATTCACAACTACTTTTATGAATCATACCATACTTAAATCATTTAGTTTAAAGTAAATAAATCCCATGCTGTCTCCGGATGCCTAAAATATGTTGTCAGGATTAATAAATATATAAGAATAGACATTAAAGTCAAAATATACAAATTGTACGTGAGATAAATCGTGACTTATGGAATAGAGTCTAGAGCAAATACAGATACAACTTAAAGAAAATGTAGGCTCAGAAGTAATGAAATAAAAACCCTCAAAACCATTCCAGGCAAAACAATGGAAGTCAGACTTACAATCAGTCTCACGTATCGGAGATATATGTGAACTAGAAGATAATGTGAGATGGGGTAAAAACCATAGAAGACACTGGCGAGGCCATGTGGAAACGAAGAGTAGTACAAGCGTTCCCTACATGGCAATGCATAGAATTGCTGCTGGCAGTCGTCTCTCAGGAAGACCTCCAAAAATATGAAAGGCTAGCTTAGAGTCAAAATATCGAAAGAGTTCTGACAATAACAGACCACATATATATTGTCATTTAAGTGGTGCATAACCGCGCTGTAACGTACTGGACTTCCGTGTGGAAGGTCGTCGGTTCAAATCCCCCCTCGAATGACACAGCCATTTGTTCTACCTAGTATTCGGGGGTATAAGGATACCCATGAATTCAGTCATAGATATTCTTTCAAAAAATGGAAAAAAATGCTGGTGTACTCTGATAATCTGAATTCAGGTGTGCCACCATCGAATCCAGTACAGCGGTGTGGCCGGAGAGTTAGCTAGTGTGTAACGGCTCACTCACTTAAAAGAGGAGAAAAAGGAAAAAATATAGAAAATATTTTATGGCACAGCTTTGCTTTCCCATTAAATTAACGTTGGAATGGCAAGGGGATCCTCGACTACGTTGGAATGGCTAAGGGATCCTCGACTACAAGGTCCAGCAACGACGACGACGTCATTTAAGAAAAAAAGAAGAAAGTCCTTAAACTCCGGAAAAATTATAGGGGCACTCAAAAAATAATATGAATCAATATATATCAATTTTGATACTATAATATCAAACATTAAAAATGATTTATTTCGATGTAAATTTGAATAATATAATATCAAACATTATATAAGATATATCTCGATAGCTTTAAATATACACCTTGAATAGTTCATAAAACATATTTAATAGATTAGAGAAATTTCATACCATGTTCTGAGACACAAATATTACTTCACAATTATATTATATTGGTAACTGTTGCTTCGCAGGAAGCCTCCTGATTGGAGTCTTGCTGTTGCATATTTGCTCCGAGCATGAATCATCCCGGAACATACTTTATTTGTAAGTCAGGATCATCAACAATATTGTAGACAGAGGCGTAACTGCTGTCTGGCAAGACTTTACATATTTTAAACCAAAATGTCTATCAGAATTTCGAGTAGTATTTTAGATATTCAACAATGATTTGGTAAATCTTAAAATAACTCCGTTATAAAATCTCAGTTTATGTTAATAGTTATAGAACATTTAATAAGCTGAATTTATTTCTTGAATCTTAGAAAATATGTTTGTTAGCTAAATATGTTACCCGAGAGTTCTCTGTTTATTAAATGTCCTATAACTATTAACATAAACTGAGATTTTATAACGGATGTTTCCCGTTCAAAAGCCACCCTTTTGATGCCTACTTACTTCCCTCCCCTTATTAGCCACTACTCCCTTGCCCATCTTCTGTACCTATTATAATTTAAACAACATATTTTATACACAATTAAGTTCATATTTACTTGACCGAAGAAGACGGAGGTCTTTGAAACTGGTAGTGAACTCAAATTAAAACAGTGGTGCATACAAAATAAAAAAAAGAAGTGTTTTATTCAAAATTTATATTTAATAGATTAAAAAAACTAGTTTACTCGATGAAGATTCTAGAAGACGACAACCACATAATGTGAATTAATGTTAACAATTAACCTCAGGACCAAACCAGCAGGAAAAAGTGTTAAAATAAGCCTTAAGTGAAAAATACACTAAAAACTCTTTTTAAAAAAATCTTCCAATGGGAAATCGAATCTGCAACTTCTGGGCTGGAAGACAAGTGTTAAACCAACCAGGCCAAAGACGTCGTCAAGATGTCCATAGACAGAGTATTCGTATTTTCCTTGATCATTTTCTCATCCATTTGGAATAAAGCGTTTAAATTTATATAGTTTCATTTACTTCTGTGTCGATAGAATAAGCAAGTTAAAGAGAAGATTGTTCTGAAAAGAGAAAATGATAAGATATGATCTTAGGATGGGCCCATAGTAGGTCCCGGTCCATCCATTTTATTAAATGTACATATTAAAAAACCACTAAATGAGAGTTTTTTTTATATGTATGTTACGTTTTAATATATGGACAGATCTTTAATATATGGACAGATCTTTAATATATGGACGGAGCTTTAATATATGGACGGAGCTTTAATACATGGACGTATATTTGCAAAAACAAAAACCCAACCTACAAAATACAATTTATTTGGTTTATTTAAAAAATTCGAAAAACGTAGATCATCATATAAGTGCAAAAAATATCAAGGCAATTAAAAAGGTATTTTTTTGGTTAAAATTTCTTTCATAAAAAAATGCTTGGGTTGAATCATTTTTTGCATATGTTCCATTTGTATGTATGATAGTTTGCTGAGAGTTCATCTCATGGGATTAATTCAGATATAATTATATTGTATTTTTATTTTTAATTATTTTTTTATTTATTTACATACGCACCATCACGCCCGTTTTCCCTATTAGGGTAGGTGAAGAGAAAATAATGCTAGACTTTCTTATCGCGACCAAACATCTTTCGTCTATTTTTTACATCCTTACACCTTCTCATACAGCCACCCTTACGACTTATCTGACTTTACATTTCCTTCTTTCAAAAATATCATTCACTTGTTCCAACCACACTTTCTTTAGTTTTCATCTACCACGTCCTTCTACTCACATTTTTCAATGTAACAATTTTTTTTGTTACTTTTTTCTTCATTCATTCCTTATGTTTTGCTCAAAACCATCTCAGAGTGCGCTTAATCATTTTTATAGTACCCGGCAGTAAGTAATATACATCGTTTGTAGAGCGGCGTCTCCGTCATTCATACACGTGTTTTCCGTACCGGACCGGACGGTGAGCGCATCGTGCGACAGAGACGACGCTCTACAAAAACGATGTGTATTACTTACTTAATACATCAGTCCTTAAGTACACGCTCCTCCCTAATAATTTAATTCCGTATTGTATCAAAAATTCTATTTCTGTTATACATTGTTCTCAGTGCACGTATTTTCTGTATCATTTATTTTAAACGTTCACCACATTTTTCATCTATCGATGTTATCCAGAGGTAATAAAAAAATCTGCCTTTAACAAATTGCTGTAGGCAATTGAATCCATCTCATTATCTTAGATACTGTTTATCATCAATGTTTGAGAAGCGCAAACAATATATGAATAGGCGTCATTCATCTACTAGACAGACCGTCTTTATTATTCGTATGTATCTTTATATATGTTTTACGCCCACTGATCAGTGATCAAAGAAACAGGTTGTTTGACTTCTCTCTTCTCGGAGTTTTCAGATAGCGGAAGCCAAGTTATGAGCTCCTTCATCACATTTCCATATAAATATTTTTGGAATCGGTCCAGTTTGTGCCGATGAAACGACTATACGGAACCAAAACGGGTTTTGTCCACTTACTACTCGTGTAATAATTTTTGCATTTAATAACTTCCAACTTTGTGGTTCATCTGATAAAAAATAATAAATAAAAATGCTTAATGAACATAATTTTTATGTCTAAAACAAAGTATTACAAATTGATTGTGAATGAAATGTTTTTATGCGTTTTGATATTTTGAAAATGCAGGCGATCTTTTGTTGATTTTAATCTTTTCAATATGAGTACGAATAAAACATGAGGAAAAAATAAACTTTCCTCATTGGAAAAAGCTCAAATACCACTTTCTTATCTTAAAAAAGACGTAATTAATAATGATTTTTTGTTATAACTGTAAAACTTTATAACGTTGTTAAAAATATTGTCTTTTTAAAGGTTTTTTTTTAACGAAATTAGTTTAATCCAATTTTTTAAAACACTACATTTCAAAAGCTATTTTTTTTTAAGTTTTTTTTGTGACGGATGAGTAAATGTTTTTAGCATTAACACCATATAGAAGAGCGAAGACATGCAGCAAAGTAAACGCAAAATTCTTATTCATAAGCCTTATTGAAGAAAAAAAATCTGCATTTTGAAAAAAGCAACTTCGTAATTTCTCCACTCTTCTTCAGTCTGGTTGAAATTAGTCTAATTACCAGTATATTTGAGAGTTCATTAAAGGTATATGTAATGAGGTGCAAAATTACTGACCGCAATTTGAAAAAACTAGTTAAAGGACTGTGGGAGCTGCATCACCTATCGTCGAGTGCTGTGAGCTTTCTTTACGAAGCCTGATCGCGCAGTCATTTGAGTCCCCATACAAAAAGAAAAAACAGATCGGAAAAGGAAATTTTTCATAATTGGGGTAGATACAAAAAAAAAATGTTTTACGAAAACATTTTCAACCTAAGAAATTACGACCATATCCCACCTTTCCTATTATGTTGGACGCCTAAGTATTCTAGCTCCGCCGATGCCACGAAAGACCCAAAATAATTTTTGTCTTAAGTAATCGGAACCATATGTTAGATGTTCGTGAATACAAAAAAAGATCGAGAAGTATTGAAGTAACATTGAGAAGGTTTTAACTATTTAGGTAGAAAAAAACTAGTGATGCACATGAACAAGGACGATATTGAAATCATCAAACGAATCAATTAACTTGAAACATAAAATATTTAAGTTCTAATTTTTTGTGCTCATGATACACGACTTCTACGAACTTGTATTCATTCGTCTAGGTTCAGTGGTCGCCAAACTCAATAAGGATGTGAGCTACTTTTTGGAAAATTGAAAATTGTCTGGTGAGCTATTTTTCGAGTATACATATATTCCTTCTTTATGATTTTTTTTATCATCGTCCTTTATCGTACTATACACAATACTATTACGAGCATAATTACTTAAAATAAATTAGGATATTGGACTTTCCAATAAAAACATAAAAATGGCGTACTTTAAATTTTTTATTTACAAAAAAAAAATAATAATTGAAAAATATCTTGAAATAAGTGAGTAAAAGTAAAAATAATTAGTGAAAAAGATTCTTCCAGCTTCTCTTTTCAAACAAAGGAAAATGTTTAACTTCTCCACGACTTAGGTTGTGCTCCCAGAATGTAAGTTTGTTTGGAAAAATGCCCTTTACTTTATAGAGATTTCCCCAAAATTGTTATCTTGTCCTTGAAGTTGAAACATTCAGTTTCATTTATTTTTTTTCTGTAAACATCCACAAGAAAGGGCAAAATCCCGCACCCACTCAAAAATTTGTAAAGCTCCGAGTATGTTTTCATCACTTTCCTTGAAAAATTAGACTATTGTAGGTAGAAGTTCATTAAAAACGACGAAGAACATGTCCCTTCTCAACTCAACTAACGGATTTCTGTGTGGAGCAGGAGGTCTCCATACTGGCAATTTAGCTCATCTGTCAGAGCCTTAAAACAAGCGTCTTTGGAGAGCACGAGTCCCTCACCTGGTTAATAATTTTTAACAAACAAGTTTTCATTTACCTCGTTGAAATTTTAGGTATTTTTGCACGCAGTGCCTGCTGGTGAATAATGCAGTGATAAGATAAAAAGGGTGGAAAACATTTTCATATTTCTGGCATAAGGCAATGAAGCCATTGTTGACACCACAAAAAGCTGGAGCACCATCGGTAGTAATACCCAATCAATCAAACAATGGCTCTACAACCCAGGTCGGGTCTTGGCCTCCTTTAAAGCACGCCTCCCATGACTGGCGGTCCTGTGCTGCTGTTCGGCCAGTTTCTGGATGCCAATGAGCTGCGCATCCCTATTGACACCATCCAGCCATCGAAGCTTCGGCCTTCCTGGCTTTCTTCGACCCCCCGGTGTGCCATTCAAGAGCCTTCTCGGAATGTCTTCCCTCACTCATTTCGCTGCACGTGTCCAGCCCCACCTGAGTCTCCCAATTAAAAATCTCTTGTGTTATGGTAGGGTCTCCCATACAGACCGTACAGCTCCTGATTTATACCTGATTACGCCATTCTCCGTTATTGCAAATGGGGCCATATATTTTTGCGCAGAATCTTCCTCTCAAATGTCCCTAGAGCCCTCATGTCCACTCTACTTAGAGTCCAACATTCTGAGCCATAGGTGAGCACAGGTCGGATGAGTGTTTTTATAAAAGTAGAGTTTTTGGTTTTTCTAGAGAGATGTCGTGATTTTCATGTACCTCTGCAGTCCAAAATAGCATCGGTTTTGCAGCTATTAATCTTCGATTTATTTTCAGTGGAAACCGTCGTTCTTACTTGTCACCATGGTACCGAGATACACAAAATTCAGAAACGGTTTTGGAAGGTAAAGTTGTCTATTTGTAGACTTATTGGGTTTTTTGGCGTCCCATTTACGGGCATATATTTTTGTTTTTGGTCTCATTGACTACCAAGCCTAGGTTTTTTTTGCTGATGCTGCTAGTGCTCGGAAGGCATTTATAAGTTCATGTTTCCGACCTCGCTATGATGTCAATGTTCATCTGCATAAGCCAGGAGCTGCACAGATTTACTGAATATATGGCCTGTTGTTTTGTATGCCGCTATCCCTAATGGCCTTTTCCAAAGCCATATTAAACCCACAAGTTTTTAAAACAAGTAATAACCCACAAGTTTTTAAAATAGGTATATTTCTCAGAAGAAATATTTTTTTTTGGTCGCAGAGTAAAATGTCCTCACCCTTAGTGTGGCCTTTTAGTGGAATAACTTTTTAAAAAGCTCCTCTGTCACAGTAAAAATCGCTGAAGATCATTCTTACAAATATGGCTAACTGAGATACGCCAATCATATCGGTAGATTCATCAACCTGGAGTGATATATAGC
>CATKWJ010000543.1:0-80623 GCA_949825065.1 Odontocerum albicorne | reverse complement strand
CACTCAAATTATTTTATTTTTGTAATGTTTTAAATATTTCAAGAATAGTGTTAGATTTCCAATTATTAGCGTCATTGAGGAAAGTCTTCTCTCTAAAAAGCTCTACGAACGAATTATTTTCTTATTATTATCCCCCTAATTTTGGTGTCCTCTTTTAGTGAGCAATTTTGAGTTTTAAATAACGATCATTTTGTACTGTTTTGTTCAAGTAAAGTATGATTTTGTGAATTTTTCTGCGAAAATTTATTTGTTCAACAGCATGTATTAACTTTAGCAAAAGATGTTTCCCTGTATCCGAGATGCTCTACCAAATACGAGTAGTATTCATATTTGAATTTGGCAGGTTTTGTTTTATATTTCAAACACTGCGGGGGAATTTAATTAAATAGCTTTTCAACTGAAAACGTTTCAAAACGAGCTTCACATTGAATTTACATAAAAATCTCTCATTGTTCCAAATTTCAAAACAAAGCATTTTCCAAGAAAACGAATGAATCGAGCTTTTAAATATTTAAGTATTTACTCGTAAAAGTGTTTTTATGAAGAAAAAAAACGAGTTCTCTTTATTATGCCATACCATTCAATGCCCCATTAAACTTTAATTAACTTAATTTCATTTAAAAAATACTAACTTAATATTTATTGGTAAGATTAGATTAAAAAACATATATACCATCACGTCATAATCCTTTTGGAGTCGGCAGAGATGACCGATCTTCGTGTATTTCTATCCATGCACAGAGCTCTTGGCTCGTCCGTATCCATACATCACGTCTTTATTATTGTCTTCTGTTTCTTAATTTTCCTTTTAATTTTTCCCAGTCATATTCTTTCACTCTTCCTTTAATCTTCCCCAGCCATATTGTTTCAAACTTCCTTCAATCTTTCCCAAACTCCATTCATTCTCTCAATGTAGAAAACTTCTAAGTTAATTATATTTATAACATCAATCTGTTACAAATATCTTTTTTATTTAAATTTCGTCAGTATTAATTGTATAAACATATTATTTATGATAAACAGTAAAAGTGGAAACTCAAATATAATGCATTAGATACAATTAATATATAGGTTTCGTTTCAAAATTTAAAAGTATTAATTTTCAATATTTTTTTTTTTTACTTTTTATTTCATATTCGCCCAAAACGTGAGATATTTTAAAATGTAATTTAATTTCAATTCTGAGATGTCAGTTTTAACAGTTTCAATAGCCTCAAGAGGTTCAAATGTTTGATTTGTATTTTACAATTTTAATCTGTAAATAAAAAATACAACACGAGACCGGACTGAACATATTTTTCATATACGAACATCAAATCGTTTTAATTATTCATTATTTTTAATGACAAGATCATTGATATTTCTACGTGATTGGTTCCCTATATTTTAATTTGTATGTAAATAGACGTATATTGTTACTCTGGTTTGATGACGAATACGGCCACCGCCCCGCAAGCCACCGAATCCTTCTCGGATATATCAGTGATGTGCAACTTTTTTCCACCTTCCACCCCTATTTGCAGTGTAAGCCTTATGTGACCCCACGTAATTGATAAATTGAAATACGATTTCCTTGGTTTATTTATCCAGGTAAGAGTTATATAAAACAAATGGTTATTAGTGTGAAATTTGAGGTTGAATCTTCGAAAAAACTAATTCCATATTTGGCTCAATAGTCGAAAAAACGAATTCCACATTTGGCCTAATCGTCGAAATAACTAATTCTATATTTGGCTCAATAGTCGAAATAACTAATTCCATATTTGACCTAATCGTCGAAATAACTAATTCTATATTTGGCTCAATAGTCGAAATAACTAATTCCATATTTGGCCCAATCGTCGAAATAACTAATTACATATTTGGCTTAATCGTCGAAATGGTAACCTTTATATTACCTTTTCTACATTAAATCTGGAACAATGCTTGCTTTTTATTATAATTAGAGTCGGTAATGCAGTTTTCTACAAATAAGTAGACATGAATAGAAATTATGCTTTGACAGTTTTTCTGGATAAAACGTAGTATTGGTTATTCATGGTCTCTCACGGTTATCTCTTTTTTTCAAAGTTCAGGATGGAGCAAAAGCAACTTTTCAATTTGTTTTCCTCATAACTTCTAAGAAAAATGGAATTAAAAAAATGTTTTAAAGGTAATATTTTTTTTTAAATTAGGTATAGAGTCGGTTTAATGACCGCATCATTCTTGCTTACAAAAATGTGCTCTGTTTAGGACATTTTTGATGACATTATCTAATGTTTCTGGACTTATTCTTCGGCTATTATTTCATATTTTTTTTAGTTTGAGCTGTTTTTTTTTTCGTGGCTTGTTTATGTATTTTTTTCTTTAAGGTAGCTCTACAATAAAAAGTTCGTTGCAGTCGAATTAGATGATCGTGGAGGTAATTTTAGCTGTTCATTATAGGAGTTTTTACAACGTAAAAAACTCGTTTGTATTTTGAGTAGATTGAGTACACTTTGAGTTCAAATAATTAAGTAGTTTGAGTACACTTTGAGTTCAAATAATTGATTAATTGTTTATAAAGTGATTTGAAGCAATTTTCGCACGCTGTATTATTGCGTATCACTTCACATTAAATTTCTTACTTAACACTTTATGATAAATATTAAAATAATGAATAAAAAAATGCGAATTTTCAAAATAGGAACGTTACTTTTGCACTCTCTGTACATTTTTATGACCCTCAGATTGCGTACCACTAGGAAATATGATCAACTGATTTTGACTATTTATTTTCCTATGTGGTTTTATGGATAGAGTGTCTGTACTAAAAATGATAGACCATCTTCTTCATCACGTGGGAAGACAAAAAATTTAGTTAGGCATTTTGTGTATCGTAGGCTGATATATATTGTTTTGTGTCAGGATTTTAATAAGAGGATTCGAGTGGTTTGAGAGGGAAGTTTAAAAGTTTTTAGAATAAGGAACGTTAGCGTCATACAGCATTGTTTAATATAATTTGTTAAATTGTTAAAAAAACAAATTCTGTCCGGCAAACGTTCTATTTTTTTGTATAAACATTAAAAATTAAAAAATTCAAACATTAAAAATGTATACGATGTTACATACCTTTTTTTGAAAACTTTCATTTGTTATATTTATTTTAGTTACTCTGTATATTTCAGATCAATCCTTTTTTGTTATTTTTTAATATAAAAGAAATCTAGTACTCGATCAATATTTTTTAACAATATCATATTTATATACAAACTTTGATGGATTGAAGTGAAAGGTGTATAAAAAAAGATTGAAAGGAACCGAATATGTGCTGTAGAAACGCATGCACTAAAAATAACACATGAGGTGACAATATATGACGTGATACGACATGAAGTGATTAGGGATGAATTATGTGAACTTATGGCAAATGTGCTAAGATGAAAAATAACCTCCTGAGGCGATTAAGTTGTATAAAACGAAGAACTAAATAAACGAAGTGCAAATATGAATGGAAGATAAAGGTAAAAGAATACCAAAAATATGTGGTAGTATTTAGTGAATGATATTTTGAAAATGCAAAAAGTCAGAGAGATCGTAGTTGTATGTGAAGATATATGGATAAAGAAGAAGCGAAGGATGTGTCTCGAGATAAGAATGTCTGGTTCTCTATCTTCTCTGCCTACTCTGACAGGAGGTTGCGTGATGATATTGTTTGTAAGAAATCTAAAGTGTATAATATATCGCATACTTTCAAACGTAAAATTTCGAACAAATCATTGAAAAAAAATGATCGAAATATTTCTGAAATCAAAATACTCAAAATCTTTAAAATAGTATTAGTTTTGTTTTAATGAAGACACAAAGCCTTTTCCTCACTTAAATGTTAACGTCTCACTAAAAGCTTTTTTCTCACTTAAATGTTAACGTCTCACTAAAAGAATTTATATTTATTAAGATAAAAATTTTCTTAATGAATATATTGAAAAACTAAGCACGACCAAATGAATCAAATTCTGTGAGAGAGAAGAGTTAAAAGCTTTAATTAAAGAAGAGCATACATAACGGTGTAAATGGACGTGGAAGAAGCTAAAGATGTGTGCCAAGATATAATGAAGTTAAGATCTGTTCTCTCTGTCTACTCCAATGGGGACAGGGAGTGATGGTAAGGATGAGTTTACCGAAAATTTTACGAGAAAAATAAAAAAAACATTTCCGTACAGTCACGTTACACAAGATATAATACTATTTCCTCGCACGAAGATGAGTGGGCGTTTATTAATTGGACTATAATATTAAGATAAATTTAATCAGAAATATAAAGCTGTTCACAATAGTGTTAACATAAACATAAAGGATTCCTGACATTTGATTAATACTTTAAATGAAAATAAACACTGAATTTAATCAGTTATAGTGACACTTTATCCTTCCAGGATGTAATATAGCTGTCAATTTCACGATCTTTCACAAATTGCGAAGACAAGGCTCTAAGTGAAGCAATTAATATGTAATAGCTATCAAGTCCTCGGATTGTAGGATAAACTATTAAGTTGGTGCGGTGTTGAAAGCAAAGAAGCTTTCAAGGAATCATCTTCTGACGTAGGGTCTCCTTAATTCTATATTTATTGCGCTTTGAAATACCCCGATAGTAATAATTAACGAACAAAATTTATAGAGTATTCTTTCTTTAAAATAATTATTAAAGAACTTTTATTTCACATAAAAAATCACACAATTAAACCGAACAGTACCTATCAACGTTGTTTAAAACTCAACAATGTTTACTGACTGGAGAACGCCTAAAATTTGAATAATAATAATACAATTAATATAACGCCGTTTATATGGCTCGGGTGACAAACTAACTTTTATAGACAAAATAACAAAAATACAAAAAATTAAAACAAGTTAATTAATAATTGTAAGGATAGGAAATGGGACAAATTTGAAAAGAGTTTTCTCTTTTTATTATAAGGAATGTGGTGGATACGGCCACTATATCAATTATCTTTTTATTATAAGGAATGTGGAAGCCGCCGCCACTTTATCAATTATCTTTTTATTATGAGTGTGGTGGCTGCGGCCACTGTCTCAATTCTCTTTTTATTATAAGGAACGTGGTGGCTGCGGCCATTGTATCAATCATCTCTTTATTATAATGAGTGTGGTGGCTGCGGTCAATGTATCAATTATCTTTTTATTATACTCGTAAGGAATGTGGTGGCTGCGTCCACTGTATCAATTATCTTTTTATTTTAAGGAATGTGGTGGCTGCGGCCACTAAATTGCGAATCTACACGCATCTGCACATGTTTAAGAAAACATATTTGATAAGAAAACTTACCAAGGGAAGAATAATTACAAATAAACCTTGTCATAACACTCAGCTCTATTGGATTGATTCGGAACAATAATTAAGTTTGTTGAGGATGAAATCTGTCTTAAATTTCTGCTCTTTTCCAAAACAGTTTCTTTCAGGTATATATTCAAAAGCTTTAATGGAGACATATTATCAAGGGACTTGAACACAAAGAAAATAAGTTTTAAACCTATCGATTCCTCCATATTTTTACTAATTGGTTCATACATTCGTGTGTGGCACTGAAACATCAACAATAAACGCTCGAAAATATCCAAGAATTCATTCCTTTGAGATGTGGTGCTTGCGTCGGATGCTGAAAATGTCGTGGATCGCTAAAAAAACAAACGTCTTTATACTCCCGTAGTTAAATGTAACGTTACGACTGACCTCAATAAACTTCCAGCGTATCCTGCGGTTCTTTGGGCACATTTCCAGACGTGAGCCAGATAACCTGTAGAGATTGATGGCTATAGGAAGCGTAAGAAAATATCAATCATGTATAGATTCGTTTCCGAGACTATAAAACTACGAGACTATAAGGTGTAGTACTATGCGGTAACGAGACAGACTTATTAGCGATTGTCACCAGTTTAAACCCAGCTCTGTGATATTCCCCTCAAACAATACTACGGACATTTTCCCACCTAATATCAAGAATTGAAAGGATGCCTGTAATTTTTTTTATATGTGTTCCCTAGAGGTATAAGGAACCATGACCATTTTATATGTGTACCCTGCAGGTATAAGGAACCATGACCATTTTATATGTGTACCCTGCAGGTATAAGGAACCATGACCATTTTATATATGTACCCTGGAGGTATAAGGAACGATGACCATTTTATCGAAATTCGCTTTTTAAACACGATATACATACGAGTAGGTGTATATTTTTTTATTTTCTCTAAATTACAAAGTAAATACACTTCTTTTGTATTACAAATGTATATCATTACATCACATCATATTCCTTTTATGGTAGACAGAATCGTCAGATCTTCATGCCTTTCTATTTATACACACAGCTCTCACCTGGTCAAACATCCTCTCCTGTTTCTCAATGAATTTTAACTTTTCCTAAGTAAATTTTTTTTTTCATATATCTCCTTAAACTCTTGTCTTGGTTTACTCCTTCGTGAGTATTCTTTATTTTAGACCAAAATACTTGTTTTGTAAGTCTTTCTAAATTAATTATCACAATGTGAACAAACAGATAAATGTTCTTTGAATTTAAGTTGTATGGTTGTATAAACAGAAAAAAGATGCACCCTTTTTCCTGACTCGTCGGAATATTTCCAATCAAATAAATTATAGTATGCTTTGCTCACTTCATATTGCTTTATCTTGCTTTCTTGGCACCACAACAGACGACACAAACATTTTCTCTGTAGTGTCCCAAAATGCACTCATCTGTTACTTGCGTGCGGTAAGTTGCCAAAACTTGATATGTTACACGTGAACAGACATCTTCTTTCTCCACCGGTTACAGAAGTCTACTAGAAATGTGCTCATGTTATACTGAAGAAAAAAAAAACAAAGTTAATATGTCTCACTTGAAGTAAGGTGAGATAAAACAGACATCTTGATAAAATAGACATCTTGATAAAACAGACATCTTGATAAAACAGACATTTTGCCAAAATAAGCTCCTTGATAAGACATATTGTGGATGACCCGATAGAAACAGGCATCTAAGTAAAATACGAGTAATATGAATAGTTTCAAGAGGAGTTTTAAAAATTTATATGTGAAATTATGATTACAAGACCGAAACATAATGTTATTTTTGGCTTCATTAATCAAACCATCGGTTATATAAGGCTATTAGAATAGATACGACTTCACATTAGGGGCAATATGAAACACTGCTAATAACAAGTTTAATATTTACTCATAACAAGACTTGGACCCTTGTGCTTTTAATTTTTAATGTTGACGAGTTAGTGATATATCACTAACTCGTCCACATATGTATAATGTTATAACATTACTTACTCGTAAGCACTTCAAATGTATCTTATCAAGCCGTTGTTAAATTTTTCACTTGGTCTATTTGGTTGCCTCAACTTAATTTTGAGGGAGATGTAGTATACTTTTTTTCGAAAGTTCGACTATTTCCACGTTTAAGTGTGTCAATTTTCAACCTTTTAACGTAGGTATGTGTCAATTCAAGTTGTCTTTAGTCATTTGAATGGTTGAATTAAAATAGGCACTAAGTACAAAAAAAACTAAGTATGCAGTGTCGTCCTATATGTCATATATAATGAAACTGCATACTTAGTTTTTTTTGTTTTTTTTTTTGGTACTTAGTGCCTATTTTAATTCAACCATTCAAATGACTAAAGACAACTTGAATTGACACATACCTACGTTAAAAGGTTGAAAATTGACACACTTAAACGTGGAAATAGTCGAACTTTCGAAAAAAAGTATACTACATCTCCTTCAAAATTAAGTTGAGGCAACCAAATAGACCAAGTGAAAAATTTAACAACGGCTTGATAAGATACATTTGAAGTGCTTACGAGTAAGTAATGTTATAACATTATATGTGGACGAGTTAGTGATATATCACTAACTCGTCAACATAATAAAAAGAATGAAAGAAAAAAATCAATGATAAGAAAATTCACTCACTCAATTGATAAAAAATGTTTTTTTTTTATTTTATAAAGTAATATACTATGCGTATCCAGAAAGTAAGTGTACTGAGGCTCTCACGACCGGATGGATTTTATTTTCGACATGTTGGCTACACTTCCGTGTAGCCTGACCCTTCCCCTCCGCAACGAGACCGGTTCGAGGTCAGTACGTTGAGAAGTGTCGACGCGACAACACGTTTCGTGAAAAATGTCAATCCAATCTCCCGCCAAGTGCGAAATACGCGGCGTCATCCGTTATCTCGTTTGAAAGGGAAAACCTCCGGTTGAGGTTTATAATGAGGTGAAAACTGCATATGGTGATAAAGCTATGAATCGTACGAGTGTGTACAAGTGGTGTCGCGAGTTTAAAAACGGTCACGTCACACCTCTTCACCCTCCGCCAAAAAGTTCAAAACCACAATTTCAGCCAAGAAAATCATGGCATCCGTGTTTTGGGACTGTCAAGGCATAATTTTAATTGAATATATGCCTCAAGGAGAGACCATCAACTCTGCAAGATACTGTGAGACCCTAAAAAAATTGCGGAGGGCGATTCAGAACAAGAGGAGAGGCATGCTGACAAAGGGAGTCTGCCTGCTGCATGACAATGCCAGACCACACACGGCCTACGCCCCGAAGGAACTGCTCGCCTCGTTTAAATGGGATGTCCTGAACCATCCCGCGCATTCCCCTGACCGCTCCTTCAGATTACTATCTCTTTATCTCCCTGAAGTGGCACATGGGTGGTAAAAGGTTTTCAACCGACGAGGAGGTAAAGGAGGAGGTGGAGAAGTGGACGGAGGGGTTGGCGGCAAACTACTTCGAGGAAGGCATCAAAAATTTGATACCCCGCTTCACCACCTGCATTGAGAGGAATGGCGACTATGTCGAAAAATAGCTTACATATGTACTATGGTAACCACGTAATTTTTTTGTTTAAATAAAAAAAATTGTAACCTACAAAAATTCAGTACACTTACTTTCTGGATATGCCTCGTATACTATAAACATTTGCGATAGGCTATCTATACCGTTATACAAATTTATTTCTAAAGAACTAATCTTATTTATATATTTTATGGTAACTATGAACAAACTTAATTTTAATTTCCAACATGTCAATTTATTTTTAATAGTTTTAATATTAAATATAATTTCTTAATAGTTAACACCTACATACTACTTATAACTAGATAACAATTCTTAATGCTCATTATTTACTAGTACATCTCCACTTGTTCAGGCTACTTACATTCCATTATATTCACTCAGACCTTGGTTCTCTCAGCTTATACTGTAGGTGGACTAGTCAGGCAACAGATTATGGGATAAATATTTATTATATGTATAGTTGCGTATTATTATTTTAGATAATTTGCAAAATAATCATTCACAGCTTGCCAATGGAATGTTTTTTAAGTAGAGTTTATAACACCACTTTCTTCGACTTGGCGTGGGAAGAGAGGGATTCATGCAGGAACCGAGCAGAACTTTCTGGTGACACTTTATTGTATGAGAATGATGCCGTTGTTTACAGAAACTAATAGCGGTCATCGCACTGCCATCAAATTGACACTGGCATTAACAGCGTCCTGCAGTGACTCAAATCGCAGCGGAGAGTGAAAAATTGAGTGTTGTAGCTTTCATTACTCTATTTTAGATACTTTCCGCAATTTGTGTGAATTCGTTTAATTCCGGGTTCAAACACTGAAAACTATTTTGAAATTTAAGTCGGCAGTGATTCATAAGATTTTTTTAATTTCCATTTTCAGAGATATAATTCCAAAATTATCCTTATATAATCTGCATCAACAAGTTTCTTTGTAAATTAAAAATTAATACACTCTTGAGGTGGTATAATTTTATTACAAAATTTATTTATTATTTACTTAAAACTTCCATTCTAATTTTCTGGAGGCTTTCTTGTTTCAAAGCAATTATTTTTTCAATCAAGCAGCTTTTGTTTCATAATTATTATCAGTATCCATGACCTCTCTTCAACTTAGAAAATAATTATAATGTTTAAGGGGGTATTCTCATTTCATAGGCCGAAAAATCGACGATTTTTTTTTCAGTGAACGAATTATTTTTTTAAATTGTTATGTTTTAGACATATTTATTTATATTTTAAGAACATTTTCGTAAAATTTCATGATAAAAAATAGAATAATTAAAAAATAACAATCCATTTTTTTTTTAAATTTTTTTGTCTTTAGAGGAGTGAAAAAAATCGAAAAAATGAATCGATTGAAATAATTATAGTACCGGCTATATAAAGAGATATAACAAAGAGAATAAGTACATATTCATTAAAATCGGTTAATTAGTTTTGGAGTTATTACGGGGAATAGTTTAAAAAAAGTGATTTTTCAGGAAACGCGCTTAAAGTTTAAGTGCGATTTTTACACGAATTAAAGTAAATGTTTTCAACTTACTATTAATCAGCAAAAGATCGGGAAAGAGTCGGTATATACCTCAATAACTGGAAAACATAGCCTGCATACTGTGACAAGTGATAATGGTTTAAGACTTGTTGATTTTACAGCCTCTCACAGCATGATAATAGGCAGTACATGCTTCCCACGAAAGAATATACACAAGGGAACGTGGAAAACCCCGGATGGAAGAAATGTCAATCAAATAGATCACCTCTTAATTGACGCCAGGCATAGATCCAACTTAATGGATACACGAACATATCGCGGAGCAAATGTAGACTCTGACCATTACTTAGTAATAGCAAAGGTTCGATGTAGGATTTCCAATGCGAAAAAACAGAGGGGTACACGTTCAACCCGGATTAATACAGACCATTTAAAAGCACCAGAAACTGCAGAACAATTCAAAACATTGATCGGTTCAAGATTGGACGATGCCGATATGAACCTGGACCAGGATGATGTCAATACACACTGGGAGACTGTTAAATCTGTAGTCACCTCCACTGCTAATGAGGTTCTGGGAAATAGGCAGGCACCACTACGAGAAGAATGGTTTGATGCTGAATGCCAACATGCTACTAATGAAAAAAATGAAGCATATCTCAGGATGCAACAACGGCATCATACACGACAAGCTGTGCTGGAGTATAAAGAGTTAAGGAGGAAAGAGAAGAAATTGCACAGAAAGAAGAAGCGTGTATACCTGGAAAACCAAATAAAGGAGGCAGAACTGTCGCATTCACAGAATAACACCAGACTTTTCTATCGTAAAATCAACAACCAACGGAAAGAGTTTAAGCCTAGAACAACTATGTGTTATGATGGTCGGGGAGATATTTTAAGCGACAGTCAAAGGGTTCTGGATCGATGGGTGGAATACTTCGACGTCCTTTTGAATGGTAACCAACATGGAGCAACAAGCGGGAACCAACAAGTAGAATACGACACCACTGATGTTGATGATAATGAGCCATCCCCAACCTTGGCTGAGATTTCAATTGCCATAAAGAATCTCCATAATAACAAAGCACCTGGATGTGATAATCTACCCGCTGAGGTGTTCAAGCATGGTGGCGAGGCTCTCCACAATCATATCCACAAAATCATCTGTGACATCTGGCGCTACGAAATACTACCAAATGAGTGGAATTGTGGTATAATATGTCCCCTGCTCAAAAAAGGAGACCCCATGAGTTGCTCCAATTATAGGGGTATCACCCTTTTAAATATAGCATATAAAATACTCTCAAACATTCTTTGTAATAGATTGCAGAAATACTCCGAATGCATAATTGGAAAATACCAAACTGGATTTCGTAGGGGAAGGTCAACAATAGATCAAATATTTTCACTTAGACATATATTGGAAAAGACTGTAGAGTTCAACATTGATACATACCACCTCTTCATAGACTTTAAGGCTGCCTACGACACGGTCAATAGGACAAAACTCTATGAAGCTATGGCTGAATTTAATATTCTTGTCAAACTCATTAACCTAGTCAGGCTTACAATGTCCAACGTTGAGTGCCGTGTCAGAGTGCAAAAGGATCTGTCTGAACCTCTTAAAACATTTAATGGACTTAGACAAGGAGATGCTTTGGCGTGTACGCTGTTTAATATGGCTTTGGAAAAGGCCATTAGGGATAGCGGCATACAAACAACAGGCCATATATTCAGTAAATCTGTGCAGCTCCTGGCTTATGCAGATGACATTGACATCATAGCGAGGTCGGAACATGAACTTATAAATGCCTTCCGAGCACTAGCAGCATCAGCAAAAAACCTAGGCTTAGTAGTCAATGAGACCAAAATAAAATATATGCCCGTAAATGGACGCCAAAACCCAATAAGTCTACAAATAGACAACTTTACCTTCCAAACCGTTTCTGAATTTGTGTATCTCGGTACCATGGTGACAAGTAAGAACGATGTTTCCACTGAAATAAATCGAAGATTAATAGCTGCAAACCGATGCTATTTTGGACTGCAGAGGTACATGAAATCACGACATCTCTCTGGAAAAACCAAAACTCTACTTTATAAAACACTCATCCGACCTGTGCTCACCTATGGCTCAGAATGTTGGACTCTAAGTAGAGTGGACATGAGGGCTCTAGGGACATTTGAGAGGAAGATTCTGCGCAAAATATATGGCCCCATTTGCAATAACGGAGAATGGCGTATCAGGTATAATCAGGAGCTGTACGGTCTGTATGGAGACCCTACCATAACACAAGAGATTTTAATTGGGAGACTCAGGTGGGCTGGACACGTGCAGCGAATGAGTGAGGAAGACATTCCGAGAAGGCTCTTGAATGGCACACCGGGGGGTCGAAGAAAGCCAGGAAGGCCGAAGCTTCGATGGCTGGATGGTGTCAATAGGGATGCGCAGCTCATTGGCATCCAGAACTGGCGAACAGCAGCACAGGACCGCCAGTCATAGAGGCGTGCTTTAAAGGAGGCCAAGACCCGACCTGGGTTGTGGAGCCATTGTTGATTGATTAATCAGCAATTCCAGGGCTATATAAACTTGTTTTAAAATCCCGACAAACTAAATATCAATTCATCGTTCCAAGAAATCCTATTGGACGAGAATTCTTGGAAAATAAGGTTGCTGCCATAATAATTGACGACCCGAAAGCTGCGAAGCTCAAGCCATTTTTCGACCGGCACGGTCGACTATAAACCCTCATAACTTTACGAATTTTCAAGATTTTTAAACATTTCTTACTGGAAATGATGCAAAAAGGGTTATACTCGTAAAAAGTAAAATGAAAAAAAAACTTCGATTTACAAAAAATCCAAATGAGTATAAGATTACCCTTAAGAAAACTTACAAAAATTATAAAGCAGATTCTATAGGAGAATTTTAATAAGGATTGGAATGGTATGAGAGTTAAAGATGAGATAATCCTTTTGAAATAAAGAAAGCTTTAGTAATTTTTTTTTTTCAATTTAATTATTTTATTTTTTTTAATTGTATATTTTCAGTCTTGATATGCTCACATATACCTATACATTATTGATTTCAGTCTCCGTATACTCGTATTTACTGAATTGTGCTGATTTGTATAAGATGTTGATATTTTATCTTTGGTTTAGTAAATGTTGCTTTGATTTGTTTTAGTTAAGGCATTTTATTGTTGTATATATTATATTTGCATTAAATAAATCACATCTAATTAGGCCGAAAAAATCGTTGCAAAGTCGAAACGCGTGAATTGATAAAGATATAGTAATGTCAAATAAGGGAATTTAAAAACATTGTTTCGTTAAATAGATTAAAAATAAACACCCTATCTCACTCTTAAAATATGTATTGTTATTAAAATAATGTTCATTAATCATGAAGAATTATAATATGAACTAAAATTTGTGTAAAATAATGCATCGTTCTTCAACTGAGTTTAGATGTTACAACAACTGTACATTTTGAATGATGTTATTTTAGGAACAAAATATGTATTCAGTTTCCTTCAGATCTTTGTCGACCTTCACGAAGGGTGACATACGTAGGCTATGAGAGTGAGTTTCAGATGACACGGTTAATAAAGATCATTATTCAAGCCCAACAACATTGAATAAGGCCACTCGGCAGACCGAGATAGAACCTTTAAGATTACGTGCAGTAGGATCTCAGAAGACTGGGAGGAGACCGCGAGGGAATGGGAGTAGGTGAATTTATTCTAAATTGAAATATTTAGTGACGTTTTTTATCTTTTTGTATATATAATTACGCCATGTCCCTTGCAGGGTAGGCAGACATAACAGATCTCCAAACTGTTATATTTATTTATTTTTTCAAAACAGGCTTAGCCCAATTATTTTGAAAATACAAAACATCAAAAAAGAAGACAAGTTACATAGAGGAAAAAAAATGGTTAAAAAATTATAAAAAATAATGCAGATGCATACAAACGAGTATATACACACAAACATATTACACACATATATTCACAGTCATTTAGGTATGTTGATGAGTGCCTTCTAACGCGCTCAATCTAAGAAGAAAATTTACTTTTGCTTTTGGTAATGTGATATGAAATATGTCAATATCCGAAGCAGTCCCGTTCAGAAGAGTTAAGGCCCTTCCAACAGGCATAGCGGCTGGAAGACCCGTTCTTGCGTATGTTATTGAGAACAGTTCTTGCCGGCGCAGTCTAGTGTAATTGTTAGGAACATTTAACGCTAATCTTTGTAGTAATGCCGGACAGCTCACAACTCCTCGAACGAGTTTGACAACGTATACCAGGAGAAGCACATCTCTTCTTACGCTCAAGGAGTTATACCCGAGCATGCCCAGCAGGAACTGAGTATGATAAAGCCATGGATAGATACCGAACTCTCTCATATAGAGATATCGTAGATATTTTTTTGTATTAAGTACCCAACTTTAGCCTCCCCCACATTTATATATCTCGTCATGTTAGCCTTCTTTCAAAATGCTTCCCTTAATCCAGTCACTTTTGCCTCAGTCTACCTCTTTCACCTTGTACTTCTGACTTGTATACTTGCTTAGTCATTATTTCGTCATTCGTTCTCTCCAAATATCCAAACTATATTTCGTTCGTTCTCTCCACATGTTCTTAGCTCCTTTCTAAAACGTACTTAAAACATCCATTTTATCCATGCATTAATTTCTGATGTCTTATTTTTGCCTTGTTTCATACATTCACACATACCTCATTTTTTAGCGCACCTTCTACATAGTATTAATATTTTAATGTTATGTTGTAAAAAGTCAAAACAAGTCCGCTTACTTCGTAAAACAATATTTTTATGACAAAATGAATTTATATTTTCTTGGCGCTCTCGATTTCTTCTGTACTGTTCATTTTCTCGAGTTGACGCAGTACGTCAAGGATTAACTCATGTGGTACATACTCGTAATTAGGTCTCACAACTTATCAAGTTAATAGAATATTTTTTGACGAAGGAATTAAATAATAAATAGTAATTGGTAAATGGTTGCAACTCGTAAATATGCAAACAAAAGCCTTGTTTACTGGGGACAAGACATATGACAGGCAACAAATTCGGATCCATATAATTTAAGTGTTCGCTAATAACTTGAATTTCTATGTTTTGTCTCTCAATACTACATATTTATATATACTTCTCGTAACAATACTACATATTTATATATACTTCTCAAAACATTTGTCATGTATTTTTAGTTGTTATTTAAGTGACAGATTTAATGCAATATTTTTTTATATTTTATTAATGGAATATTTGAATTTAAAAATAAGTATTTTTTTAAATTAATTTATTATATTGACTCTTGTAATGGCATTTTTGCCTATAACTTCATGTCACAAGTCATTTAAGGGTGGGTGGAATATATATTAAAAAATACATAAATAAATCAATATTAATAATTATACACATACGCATCATCACGCCATGTCCCTTGCAGAGTAGATAAAGAGAACAGATGCCCAAACTTTTCTATCCAAGTACACAACTTTCGCCTCCTCCATATTCATAGATCTCGTCATGCGCAATCTCCTATTATTCATACCCTTCTCTTTACCTTCTTTTAAAATCTGGTCCATTTGATCCAACTTTGTTTTCCTCAGTCTACCTCTTACATGCACACCTTACACTTCTGATTTGTATACTTAATTAGTTATCCTTTTATCAATCAATAATTGATTATTCAATACTTACATAAAACATTATTCTTAATTACTATGATAATAAGTGATATTTAAGATTGAAATAGATACCTCATTTTCCAGGTAGAGAAACAATCCGAAGATTTATTTAACAATAAACGTCTCAGACTTGAAATAGACGAAATGTAAACAGACCTATTCAATCGAAATTAATTCGTTGTAAACAAGTTTGTTTGAATTATCTGGAGAATACACAAAAACATGAATGGAACGGGAACAAATATGTTATTTCCTCGAATGTTATTTGAATTAATTATACTATCGTGAATTTAATCTTAATATTTTCGACTGTACCATTTGTTAAAAAATAAAAATCAGGAATAGCAATAATATGAAGGATGGTTAATTTGGTATTCATAATTCGAGTTCAAGTTTTTATTGTTCTGTTTAAGGTTGATTGCGAAAGAAATACTTTAGAGGGTCTCATGTCGGAACTTCCAGAAAGTTTCAATGCACTTTCATCAGTCATGGCCGGAAGATTCTGAAACTATCCTCCGTTAAAATATTGATCAATATATTTATTTATTACCAGTATGTAATGAAGTGTTTTCAATGAAATCATTCGATTAATTCGATAAAAATTGAAGAGTACTTATAGGGTACTAACGCACAGATAAATCGGATTTTTACGGCCAGTACCGGAAAGGTGTTTTTCTATCTGAATTTATTTTATGGCGCTTGTGTTTGCTTTTAATAAAGCCAACTCACGTTAGGTGTCAAAAAGGCGCTGATGAAAACATTAGTTAATAATTATCAGTGTTTGTTTATTGAGTTTAAAAAGTAACTATAACTTAATTAACTTACACCTGTTATTTTATATCAGAGGTTCTATTTTTTTTCTTCTATACATTTACGAGCTACATTTTTTTTCACTTCAATAATACTTAAATCTAGCCTTAATATATCAAACACATTGATAAATATAAATTCGGGTGCTTTTGGTTTCTGTTATACTCTTTAGCATTTCGTCAAAAAAATTGTAGCCTTTGTAGTATAAGTTATTAGGACATTTTGTCATCTAGGTTTTTGGAAGCCGAAAGAAATAACGATGTCCTTATTTTACAAAACATTTTTTTCAGGTATACTTTGGCAACAAATTATTGTGTAACTTTAAATATAGATTGTTTTGCAGTGCCCTTATACACATATATAGTGCACAAATTATAAATTTAATTCGAGTTATTTAATTTTAAAATAGTCCTTATACGTTTATTGTTCACTATTTGAAGTTTCCTCATTGAGTTTCACTTAAACAATAATTTAGATGTAATGCTATAATTGTATCATGTACTAATTTAATTAAATTTCGACATAATGTATTCTCCTTAGAAATTTTATTTTTATTCTTCTTTTTATATATTAATTAAGTATTATAATTCCATTTTAAATGCAAATTCTGAACAATTCCCAAACATTTTGTACTATTCACTTCCTTAATAGTCCCACAATTTTTTTTCAATTTTCAGAACTTTTCACTCCACTTTCTCTTGATTATTGTGTAATTTATTGCATTCATATTGTAAAAATACAACCTAATAGACTCATTATCACAAGTATTTTATAACTGGTTGTTACCTTGTATATTATGTGCCTGTAGCAATTTGTTAACTACATTAAGATAATGTCATTCATCAATCGTGAGAATAAAATATTGGGTTACTCCATATTTTGTTTGGTGGATATTTTTAATGTAGATGTAATTGAGTTAAGACGTGTCCTTCTCCAAGATTTTCTCAATTTAACTTCTTGACTGGGGGCGGTTATTCTATTATGTTTAGCCTCAGTATATTTTTTTGTAATCTGTCCCATAATATACCCTTGAGAGAGATTATATTAAATTTTTTAAGTTATATTTTATAAATTGTATTGTTGTATCTTTAAAAACATGATGTTTAAGCATCATATCTTGAAGGATATACATGTTATAAAGTGTAAGTTGTTTAAGCGTCATATCTTGAAGGATATACATGTTATAAAGTGTTAATTTTTTGAGGATATTGATACGTTATTTATAGATTTTTAAGTTTTACTGTGTTTAGTAAACGACACTTAAGTGTCGTTCATTGTGTTAATAAATAATTTGTTTGTATGTTATTGTCGTTGCTGAGCTTCGTCGAGGATCTCCTCATTACTTCAACAGAATTATGAAGCTGGCCCTTGTCTAGCATAAGACTTCTGCGGGAGAACAGCCTTATTTCCAAAGCACATACTTTGCCGCAGATGTCACACTTGAATATTCACTGAGCCATCCGGTCACGCTGCCGGATGTTTTCAGCTTTCAGGTAGTTTCACTCTTGTTTGACATTCATTAGTATGAGCACAAACAAGCTGGTATGTATTCATTGAATGAATGTATCAATATACAATATACTATATATACATAACATAATGTTACAAATTACAGATCATTGAATGTGCTCGTAACCCAATTTCTTTGTGTAGTGCTATGTTTTTTTCTAAATACATAAGTAATCCGTACAGCAAAATGCGAGCTATTTATGATATGATGGCATTGGTGGCTCGTGGTTAGTATTCTTACAAAACTAATCAATAAAATATTTACTTTCAATACCTAACAAAAAATGTTACGATTCAAAGTAAATGAGATAAACTCAAATAAGTATTGTAGAAGGTAAATAATATTTTTAATATTTAAAGAAGAATATGTTTTGAGGTATATAAGCATGTTCAAGGAAAAGTGTTGATTTTATATATTGTTTTTGTTCTTGCACGGTATACGGCTCTGGGCCTTCTAAGTCCCTACTTGTTGTGCGCAATAAAACACGTATTCTTCTTTTTCACTACAAATTATGTAAATAATATTAGTGTTTTGATATACATGTCTACAATATGTTATAACATTTTGTATTTCTGTTTTAATTTGGACTCTTTTTAATTTTAAGTTTATTTTGTAAAAGTTGTTAATATTTTAAATAGACCGTCGTACATGGAAAGGCATGAGCAAATGTTACACATCACGAGCCTTGAAATATTGAGGTAATTAAGAAGTTTTACAAGGTAAGCTGAAATCTACAACCAACTCATGTCTTTTAGTTTCTAACCGAGATGTACTACAAAAAAAACTTGATGACATAAATAAGTTCAACTAAAGTTTCTGGATTATGCAAGAAAAACAACTTTTTACCAACCAAGTGTATAGTTTTCCAGCCAAGTGTATAGTTTTCCATCATCCCTTAACCAACATTAAACTCACGAAGATATACTATTATCTTAAACTCGAGTTTCGAAATTATACTTGCACCAAAACAATGTTGAATTTAACTCCCGCGATTTAAAGACCGTTTACTTAGTGCATTCCAACAAGCCACCACTGTCTACAAAACACTCCAAAGACTTGAATAGTAACTTTTGGCAAGACATATTCGCAGCCGCAAACAAAAGATTTGCTTTTGGCACGTGTACTCATCAAACGACCAAGAACTTCTTAAGATCTGATAAAGAAATTATGTTTTTGAATAATTTTAAAACAACATGTTTTAATTTGACAAATTATTTTCATAATTTAATTAATCACTTAAGATTCATTAATTAAATTTTCAAACCGATACGATTCCGTTTGATGTTGTTATCCACACTTTCTAAATCTTTTTTGTTGTATTTTATCACACTTTCGTTATACTATATACTGTTCAATCTCGTGGGAGTATTGCCATGTGACAATGCCTTCCAGCTAACAAGTTTTTTTTAAATGTCTTAATAAAAAACAGGCTAGGTCACGGAGGTCGTCCACTTTTTCACCAAGAGGGAAAAAAGAGTTCATCTTTGAAACCTTGGGCATATAATGCGATAAAATACATAAATATATTGCTTGTAAGGACATGGAAGAACCTGGATCTCAGAGAATGAAAAAGCAATTTATACACAAATTACACAAAGCATTTATATCAAATACAATTCAGGCTAGCGTGTTAATTGTTATATGACTGTCCCTTCTAACTAATCAGAAAGACGTTTAATAAACATAAACTGAAAATGTGATTGGAAACCTTTTTTAATTTGAGTATCAGTTGGAATCGAATCCGCAACCTCCGAGCTGTAAAACCGGCGTCTTACCAACGTAGGCGTGATCTTGTGTATTTATTTGTCGTTGACCTTATTTTATTCATTTTGGGTTGGGTTTGCAACACTGCGAGTGCAGACAACTTATATCGATCTCTAAACACACTCTTACGCCCCTTTGAACCAAGAAAAGCCTCCTCATGCGACCGCTTAATTTGCATTTATTACACCCGTATACAAAAAATCTGACACTGAAAACTATGGCGTTTGCATCTCGATCGTAAAATCCTTACATTTTTGGAAGCCCCATTAAAAAAATAAACATAATTTGATTAAATTATTGATAAGTTCAAACTAGAGTAATTTAAGTCACACAAATTGCATCGCGTAATCACAAAATCATTACGTTTATACAAAACTGCATTTTACGCCAGATTATATTATAAATTGAGTAATTACGCAGACTCACTACAACTCGATGACTGCATATTACGTTACGTATGACTGCATATTATGTGCGATGTAGCGTAAATTTCGCTCAAGTTTTCGTTTTAAAATTTGTTTTTTGTCACAATAGTCAAATTTAATAAAACTAGATTTTAATATTATTTTATTTACAATTTAAAAATTGTGTTTTAAGGTTTTTGTACAGCTTAATTTTACTATCTTAATATGTTTATGCCATTGTATGAACCATATAATGTACAAATGATTATTTTAATAAATTAAATAGAGCTTTCAATGTTCTCCTGCTTCTCAAACTGTTAAACTTAAGTTAGTTACTGAGTTACTAAATATCTTATAAGCTTTCATTGTTCACCCATACGTCGCAATTAATCCTAGAATCATTCATTTTCACAACTATAACTTTCAACTTATTAACAATCATTCGCATACGAGTATATTTCATCATCATCTCGTTACTGAAGGCATGATGTATACATGTTGTTGGTACAGGTTTTTTATTCAAAGACACGTTTTCACTTCTCTCGGTCACTTGCCAATACCATGGTAGTGTACAGGCTTCTATCAGTCAATCCTTTCTCTCACTGGCGCTCTTCTTATGACCATCAATTTATTTACAATAGGTTATGTAGTCCACATTTGGAAATGTGCACAAAAACCATAAAATACGCTGGAAGCATATTGATGACAGTCGAACTATCACATTTAACTCCTGGAGTATGGAACTGGTGGAACGTTACAAATAGACGCCAAATTCACATACTGTCTCTATTGTATAATATCCTTAACTGTCCCGCCACCCCGTATGATCTCACCGAAAATTTTCAGCATATTTCCGATCATGGACTAGCGCTATCTTCAAACAGAGATTGTTTATTGGCCTTTCCAGTTCACCGTTATTCTTTTTTTACGTCGTCCTACACTGTACATGCAGTGAGACTCTGAAATGAGTTGTAAACTAATGTTATAATCGCTCCGTCCTTGGCATGCTTTAAGAAGCGACATAAAAAACTCTTAATTTCTAGTCAGTAATATAACGTGTTTCATTACTGTTTTTTTTCCTTTCCTCTCCACCATCCCTTCCTTTTCCTTTGGTTGATGATATCTCACTTTATATGAAAAGGAATGTTCGGGTGATCGTCCGTCTTTGTGGGTATATGCTTACGAATGTGTTCATATTTCGTGGGTATGGATAGTCATTTGAATATTTTTTGTGACCATGTAACTTGCTTCTTTTACTTTTGTCTGGTTATTTGCAAGGGATTGCCACCTGGCAATAATCCCGCCAGATTGTACTTGCAATAAAAGGGTTAAATAATGGAAACGTTCGCTTTTCCGATAGTTCACGGGATTCTCAGCATCCGACACTAACACCACATCTCAAAGAATTTATTGTTTCACATTGTCGAGTTTTTACTATCCATGTTTTAAAGCCGTACAAGAATAAAGGAAACATGAGAGTGCAAACTAGTTTTGTTATTGTAAATACAGAAATACTTCGATCTTTCCATATTTTAACTAAATGGATCATTATTCAAAAGTTTCGGATTTGACTTTGTGTCTGATCTGCATTTTTAAATATTTAACAATAAATTTCTTTGTTATTCCACAAATTACGTTAATCCCCATTACACGCGTTTCTATCTCCTATCCTGAGGAGATTTTCAGATGGAATGATCCCAGTTTGTCACGAGAGGAGTGCTTAGGTCAGACTGATGTCATATTACTTCGGAAATGTTTGTGGTCTCTTGACCCAAAGGAAAAATGTCAAGGGGAGTAAACTTTTGCATTCATTAGTTTTTTTAATACTTTTTTTTTGTTTTTACTTACGGCTTTGTGTATCTTCAATTTTGTTAAATTATAAAGTTTTTTTAATCATTTTTTTGACGTATGTAACTCTTTACCTTTACTTTCTTTGAAATTAGGATTTGTGATTGTAAAATGGTTTGCAAATTCTGAAAAATTGTTACAAGACAGACAGACAATGCTTATATTTTATTCTTGCGTTCTAGTGTCCATATTTCTTTGTGTCATTCCAATATATCAACTTTCACAAACACGTTGTATTTCACATACGCCGTTCTTATGTAGTTTATTTCCCTTATATTTGATATTATTTTTTTAACTTATACTATTCTTCTCCTTGGCTCCACCCCAACTCACTGTCTGCGAAGACTGTTGGGGTCAGCTCTCCTCGTCCTCAGGTTTTATGCTCTTCTGTCCCGGACTACGTCCCCCAGGCTGTGCCTCTGCATCAGGTTATCTTTTTGCACCACCCATGAATTCTTTGGTCTTCCTCTGGTTGTTATTCGAGGAAGATCCATGGAGATTGCCTGGTTCACAATGTGATCGGGCGCTCTGCGTCCAACGTGATCATACCATCTCAATTGCCTCTCCTACATCTTACTGTTGATGTCTGTAACACCTAGGTTTCCACGAATGCACGAATTTTTAACTTATACTATTGCTCGTGTAATATGCAGGTTTTTTTTTCTGGTTGTAAGCGTGAGAGAATTTGGGTTATTCCATCGATAAGTAGATTTCTTCTTCAATCAAATCATGGCATGTTTAGTCATTTGTATTTGCCTATTTATTTCTTTTTCCCAACCGCCTTCTGCGCTAATCAAAGTATTACATATTACATCTTACAGTTCTTCTCGGTCGCCTAACCTGCCAGATGACTGTAGGGTATAAGCTATCTCAAATATTTATCTAATTATTGTTTAATTTACAACGCAACTCACTGAAACTTTATATCTTACTTCCGCCACTTGTTTCAGACTAAATAACTTCGCAGTAACAAGCAATGATTCAAGAGGTATAACATATTTATTGCAATATGAAGGTCATAATTGAATCTTCATTCCAAAGTTAAACATCGTAAAATACCAAGCAGCACCAACACCAATAATAAGTGCGTCAGTCATTATTATCTCTTAGTGCTGCAATACTTTGAAGTGAGATTTAGCATGCAGGGCCGCCGCTTTCATATTGTGTGCAATATGTACGCAGGCGGCTAATTCTAAGAGTCGCCTTTTACTCGTATCACTCATTCAGAACCATATATATTATTTATATTTCATCGTATATGTGATTTTATCATTATTTTGATTAAAGAGAGGCATCATGGATGGTTTTACTTTCTAAATGATTTACTATCAAGTTTAACAGCTATGTATTCACGGAGAAAATATAAGAGAAAAGCAAAAAACACATTAAAATAATACGCTTTTCTTTATTGTTGAAGGGTGGAAGGGGAAGGGCACTTACGTAATCCACTGTAAAGAAACAGGAAACTTTTGAAATGTAGTTCTAATGAAGAATGTTAACAGTCTGATAGGTTGACCAAGTCCGTAAAACATCTTGAAACGGATGAAAGATAGATAAATATTATAATATCTATCATCAAAAGGAAAACAAGTTTACAGTGCAAAATTTGCGGAATTTGTAGTAGATGAAGACAGAACAAAATAAGGTTAGATCAAGCGAATGCATTTTTTCAAGAAAAAAATGTAGAAAGTCAGATGAATCGTAGGAGTTGTGGGGATAGGAAGGTTGCGAAGGATAAGTGTCGAGATAGGAAAGTCTGGTGCCCTGTCATCTTTGTCTACTCTGACAGGAAAATGATGTTTTGGTTTGTATGTATGTGAAAGCAGAATATTCAAGTACTTGAAACATGTGAGATGGAAGAGAAAATATGAGATCCTTCAACTAATATTGCAGGAGAAAATTTTGTGCGGAAAGGAGACGAATCTCCTGATTGAAGAACTTACGAAAGTTATTGAACTGTAGTACCATATCTTTACTCTGAGTTGCTGCCTCAAAGGTCAAGATATGGGGCCACTAATCTGTGAGAAGAACTGGGGAACTTTAAAGAAGATGAAGAAAATAATATTACTAAAAAGAAATTCTGTCAGAACACTCATTACCTATTGGGCAGTTTGTTTCAAGATACAACAACTCAGTTAAGACAACAATGTTCCTTGGATTGTAAAATTTAGTTTTGGAGAGTTTTAACTGACATCTAGATCAATTTGTAGAGCACATTGTGTGATACTACAATGATAATCGAGTCAATAACTTCCGAAGGGAACTCCACACAGCCTTACATCGACTCATTTTTGGACTGATTGGCAAAGGATAGTTTTATTGCATTCGAAGTTTTCTGTGAAAGTACTGGCAACTTGCAAGGCTGTTTGAACTCCAGGCTTTAAGCCACTTCACAGGTATATTTACTGCGCTGTGAGATATTTTCCTTGTCCCGTGATGTCGGACTTTAAGTCCGTCGTTACTATAACATATTTGCACACTCAGGTATGTCGCCACCGGAGGAGTCTCTATGAGCAGTTCTTTCTTCACTACGTAATGTCACACTCGTAAAAAAATAAGTAGATTTCGATCTTCTTATGTAGATAGCGCTGGATGGGGACTTATTTTGTCCTTCATAATAGCGTGAGTAGTGGTGAGATCGAACTGAACTAACGTCATCACAATTGTTTATTTTGGTTAAAGAAATATTAATAAGTTCTGATAACGCTCAAGAATTTACAACACTCGATCAAGTATCGACGATTTCGTCTTTGTAGGAGAGTTGACAACTTCAACAAACTCAGTCTATCTTCTTGGGATTTTTGTTTAACCCATGTTCGTCTTCAATAAATGCTTTCAAATAAATTTAAGAGAGAACTCGGCGTATATTCCACATTATGTAATGTTGATTCCACTATCATTTTATCAACTGCAAATCTTAACGAGTTTAAACTTTTGGTCAGAGTTCTTTGTGCAAAGATAATAAAAATCATTTTTCTTTTCTCGTTTTTATAAAGGGGTGGGATTTTTACACACATCCGGCACTACCCTTAATAGCAGCATTGCTCGCTTACATGATAAATGAATATCACAATTCACAGTAAATACTACAGCCAATGAATTAGTCAATTTTCTCAAATGACGTCATATTGCGTTCTCGCAACGCGCTAAATATCGCGAAAAGATCGCGAACAGCGGCGATTTTCTCGCCGTCGATGACGTAATTCGGCAAGCTCTCAACTATTTTTATTTATAGTTAAATCTAAACGCAGGCGGTTTGTGACGAAAATAAAACCGCACA
Organism: Odontocerum albicorne; assembly: GCA_949825065.1. Taxonomy (NCBI): domain Eukaryota; kingdom Metazoa; phylum Arthropoda; class Insecta; order Trichoptera; family Odontoceridae; genus Odontocerum; species Odontocerum albicorne. The sequence continues at coordinate 54,938 of CATKWJ010000543.1, read as the reverse complement.
TCCTGATGCTTAAAACTATAAATATATACACTTGTACACAATAGGAATGGCTGGAAAAATAATAACCCAAAATAAATCAAACGACGAAAACAAAATTTTCAAAACAAATTAGTCATGACTCAATACAAATAAAGATTTGTAAGTTTGATGATCCTTAGCAAAAAATACACAATTAGTATGAATAAAATATTAATTATTCCACGTGAAATATTTATTGACCGTAATCATTTCAAGGATATTTCTGTTAAAACTCAGCGTTTTTCGGTTCTTAAAAACTTATCTATTCATCCCTCGAAGATAATTTTTTATCACATACAAACTGTCTAATCAATAAAAAAAAATTACAGTGACATGTAGATGTTTTTTCTCCCCTGGGACATGTACGAGTAGATCAAATCAAATAAAAAAAAGACTCAAAATACCAACTACGGACACGGTAACCCAAGTGTGCCGATACATCGCCCATATGAACAAAACCAACGAGATACTATAAAGTGGACATCACTTGACACTAGCGTATAGTCCTTCATATATATATATATATATATAGAAGTAAACGGTCATTATTCGAAAAGGACTATCTAGGATTGAATTTAGATTAAAAATTTAATTAAGTCATACTTGAATGAAAGAGCTGTCCCCAGAGGGGAAAGTCCCTCCTCTACTGGCAACACACCGAATTATGAGAAGAATAGTGGTGGCACTAACAGATGGTCAGATATCACGCATAGGAAATTAATAAATAAAAAAAATATTGATTTTTAATACACAAGACCTTTAAAGTTAGAAGTAACAATTTTTTTGTTAAGTTACAAATTTGATTTTAAGATTATGTGTAAAACAATCGGAATATTTTTTTGATCAATAGATTATAATTACCTATAATAGTACAGATAAAAACCAAATAGAAAAAATGACAGGTAAGCGTGGTATTTGAGTTTTTTGATAGGATAATTATTCTTGATTTGTTTCTCAACTATGCTGATAAAAAATAACAAAGATTACGGTATATTTTAAATAAAAAAATCATTGCTGTATACAAAACGGAAATAAAGTACTCGTAATTACATTTTTTTAATAAGTATTATTGAGTTGATATCACCACAAAAGCCAACATCTCAAATCTCATTGTTGAGGTTGATTTAATATTCATTCAATAAATTGATTGTTCCCAATCCATCTAATATGTTTGGGGTATGGTGATAGTGCTTTTGCCGTTGCTGGTCCTGTGACGTGGAATAGCCTGGCTCTAAGTGGGTGACTAAGCTATGAGTGACGTATGCACCTTTAGGAAGCACTTGAAAACAACCCTTTTTTGGGAAATCTTATTAAAATTAACAAAACACTACAATAAAACTAAAGTGGAATGTATAACTACGAATATCACTTGTCGGTAGATCTACAAAGGTTTCTTTGTAGTTCGCCTTCCCTTAGTAAGTTTTCTGCAGTTTTCTCACTAAATAAGTTTTTCTAAACACTTCCCGATACGGAGAAGTATACCCTACCTTTAAATTTTTACACTCATCTTATATAAATTTGTATTATAATATTTTTTATCTATCAATAAAAGTGGGTTCGAATTTCGAATTAGAGCGCCCTTGAGGAGTCTGCTATCTAAACGGTGTTATATATGATAACTTGTAATTTTATTATTTTCAATTTTTAAAAGCTGTTGTTTTAAAAATTAAACGAATTCCAACTTTATTATCTTTACACATAAAAAAATAAATTGTCAATGAAGTTGTTAATATTCAAAAAGGAAAAAAATCTACTCGTATGTATTTTTTTTAGAAAAGCGCTCTCTTGTAATATCGCTTAACTGAGATGATGTCGTTTGCGAGCTTCGTTCAAAGGGATATGAAATGTAATATTATGATACACTCAAAGTCGAAAGTGAACATGGAAGGTATTTTTATTAAATGAGTTTTTTTTTTAATCAATTCTAATTATCTTAATTCATTTTAAAACAATTGAAAAGGTCCAGAATAAATTCTGAGACGTATTGATTTTCATCACAGCATCTGAAAATTTCTAAAGAAGTATTATATTTGGTTTTATATAACATATATTTGAAAGGTTATTCACAATATCGTTAATACGCCCAATATATATTATCAAATTGATTTCCACAGTTCTGCTAGAAACAAGTAGAACTTTTAAAATTCAAATGTGTAAATAGCAATTTGCTATTTAACATACAATAGCACGTTGTATTTTAACAACCATTTTAGTACAACATTTGGGTAACTCCAGGTCTGGTTTGGTGGATATTTTTAATGTACATAGGTAGTTAGTTGTTGGTGAGTTCATGAGAATCTTTCTCTAGCATATCTTCAAGCAGGTGTTGAACGGAAGACTGGTTATTCCATTTATATTTTATCTTAAATATTTTATAGTGTTGTACTCTATAATTTTCTATTTTTGTAGTCATTGAGTGACAAATTAATTTTATCGTACAAAATATTGTCAATCATATTTTTTTTATTTTCAAATTGTTTTACTTTTGTATTATATTGTATATACGAGTATTGGTATTTTTTTATAAATCGTTTTTTTTTTAATATACGCTTATATATACTAGTATAGTATATTCTGAATTAGAGATTACCACATGGCAATATGCCCAAAATCTGGAGTGGAGGGTCTATCGCCACGAGGCAACATCTTCCAGCCAACAAGATAGGTGTTCAAGTACCCTCAAGTGAAAACCAGAATTGAAATAGTTTAAATAATCTGGGTATCAAAAGGAATCGAACTCGCAACTCCCGGGTTGAAAGACACGCGTTGTATCAATCATCAAGGCCACGGAGATCGTCTCTTATTTTTTATGCTGTTTTTTTTTAATATTGATATTTTATCTATCGTTTTGTAAATTTTACTACGGTATGGAAATATAATTTAAGTATCATATATTTTGTCAAAAAATAAATTAGTTCATACTCTTCGATAAATAAAATATCAAAACTTTAGACATAACATCTTTATTTAACTAGCATACTTTGTTCGTGAAACAGTGCACTCTCAAATTATATACATTGTTCGTGAAACAGTGCACTCTCAAATGATATACTTTGTTCGTGAAACAGTGCACTCTCAAATGATATACTTTGTTCGTGAAACAGTGCACTCTCATATGATATACTTTGTTCGTGAAACAGTGCACTGTCAAATGATATACTTTGTTCGTGAAACAGTGCACTCTCAAATAATATACTTTGTTCGTGAAACAGTGCACTCTCAAATGATATTGTGTGCCAATTTTAAACCGAAGGTGACTCTGTTTGCTGTTCCCATATTGTCTGACGCAGGAGCACGCACCGCGTGAGATGAAATAACTGCGACACGAAGTGGGAATTACGAGTATTTTCAGACGGCTGAAAAATATATTTTTGCATGCGTATCCTGACGTACATTTTCAAACCATTTCCACAAATAAGACAACTAAGTCATGTGATACAAATAAACCGTGGATTCCACAAAATGTTACGATTCTAGTTTTAAATACATAACAAACAACTGACTCAGTTTAGCTGTAGCGTAAATTGTCTTAAATATTCACGCTATGCTTTTAAAAATACTTTTGTAACTTTAGTTACATTATATCTGATCTTGTAACATACGTGTTTAAACAAATTATATCTCATCCAGTATATGGTTAAATAAATTATTTCTGATCTAGTATATGTTTTAACAAATTATATCTGATCTAGTATATGTTTAAACAAATTATATTTGATATAGTATATGTTTAAACAAATTATATCTGATCTAGCATATCTTTAAACAAATTATATCTGATCTAGTATATGTTTATGTTAGTATACGTTTGAACAAATTATATCTGATCTAACAAATGTTTTAACATATTATACCTGATCTTGTATATGTTTAAAGATATGAATAAAAAAATCATCTTTGAAACTATTTTTAATTTATGTTAGGAATTAAATCGGAAATCCCCAGGTGCAAGTATTGGACTATGGATGTCAAGAAATCCAGAATTAGATGAAGAGAGATTTCTTTGCTTTGATTTTGCGTATTAGAATGTGTTAGGAATTAAATCGGAAATCCCCAGGTGCAAGTATTGGACTATGGATGTCAAGAAATCCAGAATTAGATGAAGAGAGATTTCTTTGCTTTGATTTCGCGTATTAGAATGTGTTAGGAATTAAATCGGAAATCCCCAGGTGCAAGTATTGGACTATGGATGTCAAGAAATCCAGAATTAGATGAAGAGAGATTTCTTTGCTTTGATTTCGCGTATTAGAATGTGTTAGGAATTTATGTTAGGAATTAAATCGGAAATCCCCAGGTGCAAGTATTGGACTATGGATGTCAAGAAATCTAGAATGAGATGAAGAGAGATTTATTTGCTTTGATTTCGCGTTTTAGAATATCCTCATTCGGTCCCGGAACTGCAAATCTTGAATTTAGACATCTCTCTTTTTACTTTAGGCTTATGGACTTTGAAGATACAGCGCCAAAAATATCACATACAGCCAAGACTCACAATTCTCTCTAGCTCTCTCTACAACTCATTTCATTATTTATTATCTTCAATTCATTTAAGTGTTTTATTGGAAAGACACCATTGAATATAAATAAATAACTATGTAAAAAAAACTTACCATTTGATGGATATAGAGATTAATTTCACTAGGCAAGGCTTGTGGCAAAATGGTTGCATTTGTTAATCACAAATACCATATTAGTTGTATAAGGTACTTCGATTTTTTTATACCGCGTGGTTTGCTTGGCATAAGCCAAAAAACGTTACGATGCCTGGCATCATAAGCCAAACCAATCGCTGAAATACCTTATACAACTGATACAAAAACCGTGAAAGTCTCAAAACATATTTGACGAATTTCATGTGCAAAACATAATCAAACTGTAAGTGTTTACAGAAATACAAAATAATACAATAATATAGATCATATCGAAACACAAACATGATTCATAAAATCTGCTGTCAAAAATAAGTACACACCCTTCTATCACACAAAACGAGACAGGCCCCAGAAGGCCGAGAGCCGTAAGCAACAAAAAAACAAAACTATAAACTTTATCACATTCGTATATACCAACTGACATAAAAGTACGTATATACCTTAACACACGCTCATATTTTTCCTGTATACTATTTTTATACACTCTCCATTCACATTCTTGCACATGCTGAAATGAAGAGCTTTCAGTTGATAACATACTTACGAGTACTTAGGAAACAAAGTTATAAATTGGAGTTCAAGCGTGCTCTTTTATTTTTTCCAGGAGATATCAACGTGTATGATCAGTGATACTTATAATGTTGATCCACGGACTGCATTCGGTTTATGGTCATACGGTAGTCGGTCCACGAGCCTGCAGTAGTCATAGTCACCATAGACGGTAACTGTCTCTGGGTAACTATACTGTTCCCCCTCACAAGAAAATTTGTTTTACACCATTTAAATCTTGCACCAGTTTGTGTTACGGCATTTAAATCTTGTGGACTTAAAAACACCCAAAATTATTCATTCCGATCTCTAATAATTCCAATAATCTCAATATTTTATACAAAAACATTTTATGTCCTCAACTTAGAGAAAGGATAAGTTTCCTGATAAAAATGTGTCTTTGATTTTGATCCCGACCCCGAAAACCCTGGTTTTCCACCCGGGGGGTTCGGGTTTCTACTCGTTTCTACACGATAGACATATGCGAATGTTGTTACCTGTCACGTGGTTTATTATATCTAACACATGCGATGTTGAACTTTGAGTTACTTGCTTGCTCCGTGGTTCTTAACTCGAAGGCTCGATTACTGGGGGTGAAGACAATATTATCACCCGGTCTCGTTAATCAAAATGTCCACATTATCAATTCAGATATGTTGAAGGGTAGCATATGAATGAATGTGTGAAATCTAATCCTACTCACAAATATTTCTGTCTTTTTGACACGAGGCATTTTGTGCAATAATTTATTATCTTAAATCAAGAAAAATTTAGACAAACCTTCCAAAGTGGTTTTAGTTTGAAAATAAATAACAAGAATTAATTATATTTTCAATCAACAAATTTTGCGTCTTAATTCAGTCGAAGACTTCTTGATAAAATAATTTTAGGCATTTCCCGACGCCATTGCGAATTCGAGTGTTGCAAATAATCTGAATAAAAATACAATAGAACTTTTATCGGATGGAATATTTTCCATTAATTTATTGATAAAATCAACTCAAGTCTTTATCTTGGGAATTCAAAATCCTCGCCAAGTTTAACGTTTTCAGTAAAATACTTAAGAAATCAATTACTTGTAAAAATTTTAGTCGGCGTAAAATAATATTTGTATTTTTTTTACGAATAAAAGGGTATCTTAGAAAAGATAAGATAGTTCGTTTCGTAAATAAATGTTCAACTTATTTTTTTTTCGTTAAAATATTTCCACTTATGTTATACTAAAGAATGTTTGGTTTCTGGTTGGATTTATGAAAATACATTATGAGTGGGGTAAAACTTATTTTACTTTTTCATTTACTTTAACAAACATTTATTTTATCAATCAGTAAAGAATACTTTTAAATCAACCCTTATATTTAATGGAATGTAATATTAATTTAAAATGGTGGCATAAACAGACAGAAAAGAAAGTATAGAGTCTTATCTTCAAAAGAAAATAATTAGTTTACTAAAGAGTTCTTATAAACTTAAAAACACATTCTTAGTTTTTACAAAAACATAAAATTTAACTAAACCATTTCTGTCGCTCTAACATTACTATTTTTTTGTGAAACTCTTAAAAAAAATCTTGTTGAAAACTTATTTAACTCTTGATAAGATCTAACAGTAATAACATACGCATCTCAATTTCAACAACACTTCTATTTTGCTTTTTCTGGTCTAGTGAACGGTTTTGATCTGTTCCATCCATCAACTTCCATACAGATAATCAATTGGATTGTCAAGTCAAGTCAGGCCTTCTACTATATCTTTCATTATGGTCGTTTTGGGTTTCCATCTACGTTTGTTTGAAAGTTCCCAATTTGGAACGCCCACAATAGTCTGCATCTCCAAATGACTTTACCCAGACCAACGGATTTGCATTTCAGAAATTTATTTATTACTGGCCCCACTTTGATTATCCTATGAAAGTATTCATATCGGATTTAATTTTATTTAGTCAACCCTAGTGACGACCAAATCGTACCCATCTCTACGGTGAGGAAAAATTGTTCTTAATTCGATTGAGAGGACGTTAATTTTATGCACACGTACTATTAGACAGGTATTATTAGAAAACATCTGAGATGTACTATCTGACTCGTACTATTAGAAAACAATATGATATTCGATTTAGAAAAACACCAGAGGGTTTAACCCAGTTTCGCCAGGGGGTGTAATGGGACATGTGGAAGTCGATTTATGACCAAGTAAGACTTAAGTTATATGTTGTTTATAGTTAAGGCATTAACGTTGTGGAGGCTTAAAGACATTGTAATTTATTTTTATCAAACACTGTTTATTCCACTTTTTTGTGACGGTATATCCCTACCGGTTTCAAGGCTTTCACCTCATCTTCAGGGGAGTCTTGTTTGCGCTCCCCTGAAGATGAGGTGAAAGCCTTGAAACCGGTAGGGTTATACCGTCACAAAAAAGTGGAATAAACAGTGTTTGATACAAATAAATTACAAAGACTTAAGTTAATAGAATTTCCTCGTAAAAATCTAATAATCTGCAATAGTAAAAATGACATTAGTTAATCATGAAAATATAATTCTGTTTGTTAAGTTTCTATTCAAGACCAAGTTTTATCTTGGTTCTTGTAAAATGTACGATTATTAGAAGGAAAGAATACGCATAAGTGCAAACTTTACTTTAATGTGTTTGTTTCTTGTTAAAATTATATTATCTATGAAGTATGCATGAAAAGTTAAAAGACCTTTTAGTCAGTGATGTAGCACTAGGTCAGAATAATGGAGTTTATTCCTATTTTAGAGTTGACTATACTTTCCTCACAGTCCCACAGAATGTGTTCAGGGGATTGATCTGGGTAGTCACATAAATTGCAACAGGGGGAAGGGACTAAGTTAAATGAAAAAAGTTTGCTGTTGAAGAATTGGAAAGTTCATGACATACTCATTCATCTATGGAAAACATAATGACAGGGTTTCTATGTTAAAAATATTCAGTGATTTCAGAGAGTTAACACAAAGACACGTCGTTTAGGTTTCTCAAGTAACGTACATTCATTCATGGGAAACTCATTTTTACACAGGTAAGCCCAACAACACACATTCAACGTTAGTCCGTAGGTCCTGACATGCTTACAACTTTGTTTTTCAGTTCATGTTTCACTAACACGACAATTTCTTATTAACCATAAGTCGGAGGTTTTCATTTTTATATACATTTTTTCTTTATTTTGTAAACATGGTTAAACATACTTTATTTTGTACACATGGTTAAACATACTACATTTTGAACACATAGTTAAACATACTACATTTTGCGGGTTTATTGCATTTTACATTATTATTACTAAATATTTTTGGTATTTGTAAGTTATGATTACTTTTTGGCAATATCCAAGTATTTTTTTCAATTTCCATTTGTTACGTTAGTATTTGAAAATTGTCAATAATATTATGTAAAAGCAATTACTCTGTCTTTTCCATAGTGTTTTCGAGTGTATTCACTTGATTTTTAGCAACATTTAATAAATCGTATAATTAATTAATATATTATGTTGATATATCTACAATATTAGGGTTTTCTGTGCAAGGGTAATAATTTCTCTCCAGCCTAATTGATATGTATCATCACTGCTCAGCTTTCTAAAAAGTTATCGTATTTTTTATCTCTTGAAACATTTCTCAAGAAATAACTTAAAAATAATGGCAAAAACAAATCACTTCAATATAAACTAACCTAGTACACGAGATAAACGCGTAGATACAGACAAATACAGCGACACATATTTAAATATAATAAAGATAACATACATACCATCACGTCCTTTTTCTGCTAGGGGAGGCAAAGAGGACATACTTTCCTATCTCGACACACGTATTTCGCCTCTTCCACGTTCATAACATCATAATTCACATTAATCCCTTCATTCCGTTTCTTATTATACTTGAAACCTCACACATTCTTCTAAGAGCACGCATTTTTACAGCATTTACATATGTTTTACTGATTGTTTCAATTTTTTTTCATTTCCACGTTTCACTCCCATTCATCAAAGTTGGTACATAAGTTGTAGACTATCATCTCGGCCGATTTTTATAATGTTCTGTTCGAGTACTTATATTTCAGTGCCTCATTGACTTTGTTTTCTATCGCTACACGTCGTCCAATACTCGTAACTCTTCCATTATCTGAAAAATTATCATCTTATTAGCACAATTCTTCAACTTGCGCATATATTTAAATACTCACCCATATACCACATCTACTCGTATTATGTATAGTAAAGGCATTAACATTGTAGAGGTTTAAAGACATTTTTTCATTTATCAAACACTGTTTTTTTCCACTTTATGTAACGGAATAACCCCATCGGTTTCAAGGTTTTCACCTCATCATCAAGAAGGCCCTAGAAATTTCTAAGTCAGTGCATCGGGGTGAACATCTGGAAAACACATATATTCCCAGAATCTCGCCGCAACTCGCTAAAGTTGTCTCCTGCCTCTCTCCACCCACAATCCCCAACCCGAATGTTTGCTGTTAGAAGTGTGTATGTCGGTACCAGTTCGAACAGAATCAGTCTTGTTTGTGCTCCCCGGATGATGAGGTGGAAACCTTAAAACCAGTTGGGTTAACCGTTACATAAAGTGGAATAAACAATGTTTGATAAAAAAATATATCACATTTACTTTTGCTATCAGCATGAAAAGGTCTAAGAATTAATATCACTTCGAAATATTCATTCTTAGGCCATTTTTTTGCATCTCTCATACAATTTCTTATATAAAAGATAATATCTTGGTATATTTATACTGTTAAAGATAATACCTTGGTATATTTATACTGTTAAAGATAATACCTTGGTATATTTATACTGTTAAAGATAATACCTTGGTATATTTATACTGTTAAAGATAATACCTTGGTATATTTATACTGTTAAAGAGATAAACTCCGCTGATTGGGATGATGATCGATGTTATTTTCAATAAAAAAAAACTATATCATATGTTCGAGCTATTTTCTTCTCTTCCAACTATAAATCTAACAGGCCAGCATATATCGAACTTAAATATACATTATTTTTAGTATAATTTTAATTCGAACAATGATGTTAGTTTGTAATTATTACTACTGTTTTATTTTATATTCATGTTAATTTAAAATGATTTGAATTACATAATCTGTTATGTGTGCTATTGTTTTCATGTTATGTACTCGTAACATACACTGTTTTCATCTTATGTACTCGTAACATACACTGTTTTCATCTTACGTACTCGTAACATACACTGTTTTCATGTTATGTATTCGTAACATACACTGTTTTCATGTTATGTACTCGTAACATACATTGTTTTCATCTTAAGTACTCGTAACATACACTATTTCTATGTTATGTACTCATAACATACATTGTTTTAATCTTATGTACTCGTAACATACACTGTTTTCATGTTATGTACTCGTAACATACATTGTTTTCATCTTATGTACTCGTAACATACACTGTTTTCATGTTATGTACTCGTAACATACACTATTTTCATGTTATGTACTCAAAATAATCACTGTTTTCATGTTATGTACTCGTAACATACACTGTTTCGTCGTGAATCAATTAAATACATAAATATGAAGAACTCGATGCGAACACACCCTGAGCCAAAACTTATTATTTTCCGACTTACGGTAGGCCAAAGCATATTTATTTCCACGAGGCAATGTAATTTAATTACTCAAAATTTAACAAGTGTCAACTGATATCTTACGAAATTATAATTACCAAAGACAAAAAACGTCATCCCCTTTTTAAGCAAAATCTAATTAATTTTTGGCAGGGGTTCACCTTTGATATAAGTTTTCCTTTTAAGACTGAAGCATATAAAAACAAACATACCTTTATTCCTGGAAACGATATCAACTCCAATTAAAATATCCTTTAAAAAACCTTTTTCATTTTTTTGCTTTGATTTTATAAATAATAAATTTTTTGATTCCATTAATTAATGTAAAAAGGGTAAGTTAAGTTACTTCAAGGATACACTGTAAAATGCCGATAAACACATTTTAAAACTTATATCCTGTTGCCAAATTTCATATGAATTTTTAAATTGTTTTTCTTAAATAAACACAGAATTCGCCTTTGTTCCAAATGTAAACAAGCTTGAAAAAACAAAAATATTATTTTCTCTGAAGGCAGAGATTTTATCTTTTTTATACCTTAACATACATTTGTTTTTGAGGTAAATTTAACAGTTTATTTTTAATGAAATAAAAAAATATAATATAAATATTCTTTACAAAAGTTATTAATAACCAGCAAAAGAATGTGTTCTTTATCGAAGATATTTTGTTAGGCTTAATTCATCATATCCAAGCCTTGTAAATCTTATTATACCAATGTACATTGTCCCTCATCATATCCAAACCTTGTAAATCTTATTATACCAATGTACATTGTCCCTCATCATATCCAAACCTTGTAAATCTTATTATACCAATGTACATTGTCCCTCATCATATCCAAACCTTGTAAATCTTATTATACCAATGTACATTGTCCCTCACTTTTTTAAAATTAGATGCATTCGAGATATTGCGCTAGAGGTGCATACGAATGGTACTTTGGATGACATGGCGCCTCAATCCATCCATCTTACAATAATTTAGGATTCAGAATAGGCTGTCCACGATTTGTTTGCTACGAGTACTTCGATGATTTGGTCATAAAGTACGCAGATGAGAGTATTAGGGAAAACCCGTGCTAACGGGCATCTTGGAAGGGCGACGATCCAGAGGTTGACCACCAACCCAATATCCTAACCAAGGCAGTACTGTTACTCGTATATGGTTCACTGTGATGGCAGCACTCTGAAATTTCCAAAGAAGTGGAAGGTCGTTGTGAGCAGAACTGAAGAGATGGACTTGAGAGATCACAACCCTTACTCATGAGGAATCGATCAAGAAGACATTTTTTGTCTCGTATTGGGTCTCCACGCTACAATGAAATATGTTCTGAAGATTTGAATTATTCGTCAACACTGTGTTTCATGATCTGCAGAGCACCACACTCCAAAGGAGGGGCCCCACAAGCCCCCATCTACATATAAATATGGGGTAATTGTAGCGACTATGGCTACTGTTGAGACTATTTCAGAGTGTACCATTGCTTGCTCGGGAGAAGAAAGTCTTCGTGTTAATTACAATAGTTTTGCTTAAAACCATTACAGTTTCATATTTTTGTTAAACACCATCGAAATTTTACACATTCTCATCTCTCTTTATTAATAAAGCAGTCGTGGTCATAATTAGACTTGATCTTACAAGCAAATTGAGCACACTGTCAAAAGAATGATATGACTCCCTTTCTCACGATCAGTAACATTGTTAATACACTCTTAAAGTGAGCTGATGGTTTTATTCCATACCTGGTACGTCCATTACGTTAGTGATGTGCCTAGTGACCTTATATATTCTTTTATATCTTGATATAGATCTTGAAACTGTTATGTTGGGAAAATCTTTCCTGGGGCGTAGAGTACCAGCGACCTCTTAAGCCTCTTAAGGCCTTTTAAGGTAGTCTTCCTGACATGCAATTTTCTGCAGGGATCTTGTATGCCACTACGTGCAGGATTCTTCTACTGTCCATCCTCACCACATGATCACGTTAGTGCCACCTTCCTTTCATGTTTCATCTTACTATATCCAGTATATTTCAGATATGTCAGATGTGAGAGTTTCTGACTTAATCTCTAAAATATTTTCCTGTGATAGTTTATAATTTTCTCATCTCGGATGTCCTAAGAAGGCTCTTATTTAATTGTGTCAGCTCTGGTCTGAACATATTTAATGTTCAGCCTGGTGTATATTTTTTTAATTCAAACTTTGGTATCAGTTTTCATGTGTTTATTATTCAAATCATGTATGTAAGAACATCAGATGTTTCGTGTTTTCCATAGAACTTATCAAAACATAGAAATGCCAGTACAAATATCCTGTTTCAAGATTCTGAGACAAATATAGCTATCAAACAAGCACTTACGTCCAAAAGAGACAGAATTTCTGTCACCGATGTTAATTGGTTCTGGATCCAGGCTGATGTTGATTATCGTCAATCGCTCCATTCATGCGTTTGACGCCAATTTCAAAGTTATTTCTTTCTTGGCATCTGACGCCACACCGCAGCTCGCTGCTCGCTACACAAGGGGCTCTGAAATTGGTTTTCAAGACAATTTAACTTATTCGCTTTGGCTTTGAGTGACACCCCAATGTCACTAAGTCACTGAAATAGACGGGCTATCTCTTCTACCATATTTTGCGTGTTACATTCTTCACTGTTTTTTTGTAAGTTGTTGAAATTATTGACATTTATCCACAATAATCAACATATTAAAATATTAGCAAAAACCTATATGTACCAGAGATTTTGTATTGTTTATATAAAAAAAATAAAAGTGCTCCAACTAGTGGATTTAAGGCTCAATACCTGATAGAACTTAAAAATATTTTTCGCCTTTTCAGACAAGCTCTTTCAAATTATTTTTGGTTTGTTGAAATAAATTGTCATATGGAAATAAGTACATTATTGTAATATGTACTTATTGTAATACAATACAACGATAGTAATAATTAATTTTATTGTAATGTAGTACACTTTTGCTGTACACCGTGTAACCTGGTGGGGTTATTGCCATATGGAACCTCTTCCTATCAACCAAAAAAATGTGAAAATGATCTTTAGTAAAAATCTTCTGCTCCCACTTAACATCCACAAATCATGTTGAACCTACCCCAAAAAACTGTGTATTGGCAGCAGAGCTCACAATAAATACAACACGTATACGATTCCTATAACATTTACTTTGATGCAGAAGAAAGGAAACCACCGCGCTATTTATAAAAAAATTAATATGCTCAACAATTTGTGGGTCAAATTCCTCAGCAAAGGCGAAGTGAAAACCAGATGAATTTTTTTGATGGCTACGAGAGAATTTAAACGGCCTGAGGCGATTGGAAATAAAGTTAATGAGGCACTTGAACAAATATATTATATTATAACAAATAATGTTAAAATATGTTAAAATGTTGATTCAAAAAATTATTCAACTGCTTACACTTTGAAATATGGGAGTGAATCCTAGATATGAAAAAAAAGTAGTCGAATACGCTTTAGTGTCATATTATTTTATACTTTTCCATTCAACAATCTCTTCCAGTCAACCAAAAGATATGTTTAAGAGATCTTTAGTCAAAACCAGACGGGAATCCTTTTTTAAAATGGTTTTCAATAGGCAATCGAACTCGCAACATCCGGACCGGTAAACAAGTGTCTTATCAATTATATTACCGAGCTCATCAACACTTTTATTGAAATGGATGTACTAAAAAATATGACAACGTTGAATAAAGTAATATAGTTTAAAAAAGAGGCTAATGTAAATAAAATTATGAAGGGCACCATCGGGCGGTTTGCACTTGTAGAAAGTATAATTGTCGAATGGCTGATTAAACAAAATAGGAACTAATGTACTCGTAAATAAAATTATAAAGATCACCATTGGATGGTTTGCGCTTGTAGAAAGTATGATTGTCGAATGGCTGATTAAACAAAATAGGGACTAATGTAAATGAAATTATGAAGAGCACCATCGGGTGGTTTGGGCTTGCAGAATGTATGATTGTCGAATGGCTAATTAAACAAAATAGGGACTAATGCAAATAAAATTATGAAGAGCACCATCGGGTGGTTTGCACTTGTAGAAAGTATAATTGTCGAATGGCTGATTAAACAAAATAGGAACTAATGTACTCGTAAATAAAATTATAAAGATCACCATTGGATGGTTTGCGCTTGTAGAAAGTATGATTGTCGAATGGCTGATTAAACAAAATAGGGACTAATGTAAATGAAATTATGAAGAGCACCATCGGGTGGTTTGGGCTTGCAGAATGTATGATTGTCGAATGGCTAATTAAACAAAATAGGGACTAATGCAAATAAAATTATGAAGAGCACCATCGGGTGGTTTGCACTTGTAGAAAGTATAATTGTCGAATGGCTGATTAAACAAAATAGGAACTAATGTACTCGTAAATAAAATTATAAAGATCACCATTGGATGGTTTGCGCTTGTAGAAAGTATGATTGTCGAATGGTTGATTAAACAAAATAGGGACTAATGTAAATAAAATTATGAAGAGCACCATCGGGTGGTTTGGGCTTGCAGAAAGTATGATTGTCGAACAGCTAATTAAACAAAATAGGGACTAATGCAAATAAAATTATGAAGAGCACCATCGGACGGTTTGCAGTTGTAGAAAGTATAGTTGTTGAATGGCTGATTAAACAAAATAGGGACTAATGTAAATAAAATTATGAAGAGCACCATCGGGTGGTTTGGGCTTGTAAAAAGTATGATTGTTGAATGGCTGATTAAACAAAATAACTCAAAAGAAAATGTAAAGGTTCAATACATACAAACAATTCATATCAAGTGAATTCCTCCAATATATTTCTTCTGTTAACGAGCATATTTAAAAAAAAAGTTTAAAAATTGACATGACCGAAGTCAAATGTATCCTTATACCGGAAAAATGCCTGTGTCATTTGAGAGAAGTAGCACAGCGCAAGATTCGAACCGGCAACCTTCCGCATGGAAATCCGATGCGTTACCGCACGCCGTCTTACCAACTAGGTCACGAAGATCGTCAAACTTTTAAAATAATTGTAGCCAGGTAATGTCTCCTTTTTAGTGATATCAATGCTGATGAACGTAGCCCACACTGATATTGTTGTAGGTTGCACCCATAGCACTCTTCATCTGGTCTCTCTAGGGTATCAGTGATCTACCTCTGTTCTTGTGACTCTCCACATCACCGGCGACTATGAGTCTCTCCACACCCTCTTTACGCGAAACGTGACCGAAAAACTAAATAGTGCGATGAGTACACAGTTCTGAAATCCTCTGTGAGATATGTTTCTCGATTCATGTAACATTTTTAATATTTACGATGTGTTATGACACTGATCAAAAATAGATTGAATAATCATTCACCACATCACTAACAGCGAAATATTTTACTAAAAGAATTCGCAACGAACTGTTTGAAAAATCGTTAAACTGTAATACTCCTCTGCAAAAAACTGCTTCGCGTTTATTTTTAATTTATGATTTTAATATGTGAGAAAATAGGTGTGAACACATTAAAGTTTTAAAATAACCCCAACATTTAGGTTTAAACCCTCGAATCAGGCATTTAATTTATTCTTCTGCGTCGTGACCCCAATGCTGTAGAACTCAACCCACAGTGGAATTACTATATGTCGTGCAATTTTTTTTCCATACCATCCGGCACTACACTGTTTACAGAACTTATGGAAAAGACTGGCCCGTAAAATTCTTCACCAGATCGGTTCAATGCATAGGATGACCTTCGTGGCTTAGTTGATAAGAAACTTGATTTCCACGCGGTTTGGGTTTGGGATTTGACTCCCGTTGGTACTAAAAAAATAAAAAAATTCTAGATTAAATAGTTCGTCTGGTAACAATACTCGCACGCTCAAAATATGTATACGAGTGTTGTGGCCGCTTTACGAACAGTAGTATTGCCAAAACGTGCAATTACTCGATTACTGGAGTCGAAGATATTGTTTCATGACCGTACTCTTAAAGCTAGGAAATTTATAAACAGGAGATGTCTAAGGTCACTAAAATTAACAGGATTTCCAAGATGCTAGGAATGGTACAAAAATGAGTACATTAATTGTTTATGGGGTATTATTAGCATACCACATTTGTTACAGGGATACAGGATTCAAATTAAATAAAAGTGAAGAGGATTACAGGGATACAGGATTCAAATTAAATAAAAGTGAATAGTATTACAGGGATACAGGTTTCAAATTAAATAAAAGTGAAGAGTATTACAGGGATACAGGATTCAAATTAAATAAAAGAAAATAAGAGAACATTTTTATAATCTGTTGTTTATAGTTAAGGCACTAACGTTGTGGAGGTTTAAAGACATTGTAATTTATTTTTAAGAAACACTGTTTATTCCACTTTTTTATGACGGTATAACCCTACCGGTTTCAAGGCTTTCACCTCATCTTCAGGGGAGTACAAACAAGACTTGTTTGTACTCCCCTGAAGATGAGGTGAAAGCCTTGAAACCGGTAGGGTTATACCGTCATAAAAAAGTGGAATAAACAGTGTTTGTTAAAAATAAATTACAAATTTTTATAATCTATTTATTTATTTATTTTCTCAATATAGGTTTAGCTCAATTACATTGAAAAATACAAAAAATGTCAATATTAAAAAAAAATATGAAGGATAGAAAAAATTATGTATATGCACACATATATATTTAAACACAAACATACACATTTATTCAAAGTCATTTATATACGTTGATGAGTGCTTTCTAACGCACTCAATCTTAGAAGAAAATTTTCTTTTGCTTTTGGTAATGTGATATAAAATATGTCAATATCCGAAGCAGTTCCGTTCAAAAGAGTTAATGCCCTTCCAACAGGCATAGCAGCCGGAAGACCCGTTCTTGCGTATGTTATTGAGAACAGTTCTTGCCGGCGCAGTCAAGTGTAATTGTTAAGAACATTTAACGCTAATCTTTTTATTAATGCTGAACAGCTCACAACTCCTCGAACGAGTCAGACAACGTATACTAAGAGACGCAGATCTCTTCTTACGCTCAAGGAGTTATACTCGAGCATGCCCAGCAGAAACTGAATAGGATAAAGCCATGGATAGACACCAAACTCTCTCATATAGAGATATCGTAGATATTTTTTTATACCTTCCCAACCATGAATGAGTTCTGCGCCCCCACCAAGCTCCAAATGCAAACATTGCTTTCTAGTTTGCTACGGATCAATGAATTAAACAACGTTTTGACCACCATTTGGTTTTCAAACGACTTAAAGATTCTCATTACAAATCCTGAAGTTTTATAAGCTGAATTGCACATAATTTATATGTAAGGACCAAATGCGAGATTGCTGTGGAACAAAACACCCAGATCTTTAATATTATCTGCGCGGGGTATAGGTATGAATGTGGTGCAACCAAAAGTAATGGTTTTCAAAATAATTATGATCTGAAATGTCTACAATATAAAATTACTAAATATTAAAGTAACATTAAAGGGCAGAATATTCCGGCCTTAACAATTTGAAGTGTATACGGATAGATACAACGTATAGATGCTGACGTCGTTTATTTCTACCGGGCTTTTTCCTTCTTTTAAAAAATCTCAATAACCACGTGATCAATTTCAAACATCTCAGAATATAATGAAATAACATGTCTTCTATGGGTATAGTACTGAGGGTAAATGTATCACTTTTATAATGTAACATCATTGTGTATATCCGTATACGTCAGTTTTTGGGCCTTAGTATGGTCAACTTTATGCATTGAAATGAAACATGGACTTGATAGGAAAAGGATACAGGTAACATCAGTGTGTTGAGAAACTTCAATACGTCGTTAATTGGGTGGAAAAATACATTTAAAGGCGGTTTAATAATGTTGACAGAATAAATAACGAAGAACAACAAAACGAATATATAAATCAGAATTACAGTGTGTGTGAAAGAAAATATTCTGATTAATGTAATGATAAAAAACACAAATCATATGTGTATAATATTATGCATAACGACATGTACCATATGTGTCTTTTTCTTCATTGTGTAATCAATACTGAGAGTCATGGTTTTCTGCTGTGTCTGGAACTTTGTACATCATTTGTCATCCTTTTTGGGCATGGTCATGTTGAATCAAAGGTCGTGTTTAAAAACGATCATGTTAACTTCTTTTGTATACTATAAACCATAAATCGATCCAATAGGACGGGGTTTTACGACAGGACTTTGCAGTTGCTGGTCCTGTACTGAGGAATGATCTTCTTCGAAGTGTTAGAGATATGAGTAGTGGGTGCATCTTTAAGAAGCACATGAACACAACCTTTTTTGGTAGGTCTTATCAAAATTCTCCTTATTGGTATATGAACGCTACATATATACACTACATCTAAATCCGAATGTGTTACTATCACATATTGGAAGATCTAAAAAGGTTTCTTTGTAGTTCATTTTCCCTTGGTAAGTTTTTGCAGTTTTCTTTTTGTCATATTTTTTTAAACATATGCAGATGCGGGGAAATATCTAATCTAATAGCCAAAGCCACCACTTCACTCACTATTTTTACTCGCAACCAATATTTATTTATTTTATAATATTTTAACTCGTCAGTAAAAGTGGGTTCGAATATCGAGTTAGAGCTCCCTGGAAAAGAGTCTACTCTTTTAATTAATTTTCCATTTTTCTATTATTATTTAGTCCATCCATCTTATAGGAGACCTTCATCTTACTTGTTGTTTCTGAACTTAACCAGTGATTACCAGTTTTCAAGACTTTCGTTTTCATTCTGGCAATAGGCCCAAATTATTTATAAATTTAGATGAAACACAAATAATCTATCTACATAAATAAAAGTAGAGATTTGTTTTCTTTACCTACCCTTCAAAGAGAAAGGCATAATGAAATGTATTTTTAATAGACAATCCACCCACACTGGGATGCCTTGTGCCACAAAATCCAAGCCAAAAAGTCAATATTCAAAATTTAATTTAAAAAATCTATAATTTTAGACGATTTCAAGTTTCAAATCATTCAACTTTAAATATTTAACAAACGATCTAAAGAAGAAACGCAACATTCATTGGACATGGCAGAGATATGGAATTTAGTAAATCAAATTTGACACGGAATGGACAGTACAAAAACTGTTGATCTATCTGTATCCATGTAATATTCCTACCAAAGGCTTATTAAACTTGACCTAGTTGGGATCTCAACGTCAGAAACAATGGGCCAACATTGAAAACATGTTTTTGTCAATGTCCGCTTTGTCCTTCTGTTGAGGAGGGCAAGTTGTTAGTTTGGCTGTCAGGGACAATGTTTTTCTTTCCTACTTAGTTTTGGTTCCAACTCGACGTGTCGTAACTTTGTGACACTGTAGAATAAAGGAGTAGTATAATTCAGGGTTAACGTATCTTTCTTCTATAAAAAGGTTAAAATAAAATAAATGTTTATTTTCACTCCTCTAACACATGTTTTCAGTTTATTTTAAGTAATAAGTTTTTTTTAATTCAACACTCGGTTCTCATAAAATAAAGCATACATACCATCAAGTAATCTATGTTTTCTTCTTCTCAGTGTCATGTCAGGTCCCCCCAACGTTGAATCACTTGGGAGTAAATATCTTTGTCCCCGGCAGCCCGAAAAAGATCTCCAACGCAACTATGTTTTAAGGCAGGCATATAGGATAGATCTTCACCTGTCTGACCATGATGATCCATGTAGACAGCTCTGACTTATTGTGCATCAATACGTGTATATACTCTTATCTTTCTCACGTTACTTACACTTTCCTCAGATAAAGTTTCTCCAACTATTTCCTTCCACTTTCTTCTTGATCTACCTCTTTAACACTTTCCATTATTTTTAGATATATAAATTGATTTCGTAAATCTTTCACTATACATTATCCGAATGTAACCAAACCAACTATAATCATACTTATGACATGCATATTTTACAATCAGTATTGCTTTATCCGATAATTTCTTACTGAATATTGTAAAAAAGGGTCTACCAAATTGAGCGTTTTTTATTAATTCTTGGATAAAACACAGATAATGTCGCGAACTTGTCTGGGTATTGTGACATTTAAGAAGTGTAATGTTTTTTTTTATTAAACAAAGTAAATTATTGTACAAACATTTGTCAAGGCTGTACCTATATACAAATTTATTACTTAACTAATCTTAATTATATGTTATAATTTATGAACTTGCTTAATCTTATTTTCCTACATATCACTTTATTTTATAAGAAGTGTAATGTATGACATTTATAAAAATGGAGTCGTATACAATACAATAACGCGTTGAAATTGTTGAATTATTTTGTATATTGTAATCTCCGGAAACGGTGATGTTAATTGGCCACCTCGTATGACTGACTAAATATGACTGACTAAATATGACTGACTAAACTAAATCTCGTATGACTGACTTAATAAAGATTTCATATTTAATATCAATTATTGTATATAAAAAAACAACTTTATTTGTTGTTTTTTTTTTTGATAATATTTTTCTTTGCACTCCACCATATTATCTTCATAATACTGTAATTTGATATAAACGATGATGAAAGGCGTGTAATAATGAAAAAAATAAATGTATGTAGACTTCTGTGTGTTTATTGAAATTGAAGGCGATGATATGTGATAAGGGAGCTGTGTAAGAGATGTTTACTGAAATTGAAGGCTATGATATATGATAAGAGAGCTGTGTGAGAGATGCTTAGCAAAAGTATGGAAAGAAGTGTGATAAAAAGTGTTTGCGATGTACGGGTTAATACAGAGAAACTGGAGAAAGTTTTAGAGTTCTCAAATCTGAGCAGAATATTTACATATGATAGGTTGAGTTCAAAGGGATGTTGAAATGAGGCACTTTGTGATATAAAGAAAGTAGTAGAAATGTTAATATAAAATAATGTATTGTGTGAACTCTACACAATATTAGAAAATGTAAGTAAACTCTGCATAATATCGTAAGTAGCAATATTAACAATAGATAACAGTGTGTTGTGTTGATGGCTACCATGACCATGACGTATAAAAGTCTAACTTAGACTTGTCAGAAGAGTAATGAAGGTATGACTAATGATGTGGATATATGCGCACTACAAAAAACTTCGGAGTCTCAATGAAATACGAAAGAAGGCTGAATGAAGGCACCAGAAATTAATGTGTAGGTAAAATGGGTGCTTAAAGTGATATGAAGAAAGGAGTTATAAGATGATTTGGACATGTGAAGAGAATGAATAAATAAGCGAATATACATGTCACTAGTACAAGGCATGCGTGGAAAAGGCACACCGAGGAAATCATGGCTAGATCAAGTGGACCAGATTTGAATGATGCTAAAGCTAAACGTATGGATATTAGATTGTGCATAACGAGGTGATAGTTTTGTATTTGGATAGAGAAGTTTGGAGATCAGTTCTCTCTGCGTACCTAGCAAGGGGCACAGAGTGATGATATGTATGCATATAAAAGAGAGATGGAAAAAAGGACCAGATAAACGAAGCATTTATTGCATTGAAACCTTAAATATTGATTTAATAATATACATTTTATGTTCAATTCTTAAGAAATGCGGTAACTAACAATAGAGATGCCACATTAAATGCAAACATAACAAATATGATAGATAAAGCTCTTATTGTTGTATTTTTTAATATCCACAATACAACACATCAGTTTTAAATTCACAATGTTGTAATAACAAAACAACATTGTGAACTTGGAGCTGATGTGTTAAATAAGATGGAGAAGAGAACGTTGATATGGTTTGGGCATGTAGAACGAATGAATAACAGTTCAAGAAATCGTAGTAATTGTGTGAGAAGGTGCATGAATGTAGAAGAGGCTAAGAATGTGTGTCGAGAAGGAAAGTATGGTGTTCTGCCTTATCTGCCTATCCCGACAGGGAAATTGCGTGATGTTATGTGTGCATATAAATCGTTTTAATAGGAAGGTTAACTGTAGAGAACGAGTACTCGTATCTAAAATGCAAAAACCCTCCAATTTGTTGATATAGAGAACATTACACTAAGTCTGTAACGAAGTGGTTTTATTCCTTTATAATAATATTCATGTACGAGTATTTGCCCAAGATACTTAAACACTCAGCTGAAACATTCTGTGAGTTCACATACTTACACGTACTGAAATCCCAAACAATCACATTCACAATCCAAATCATGCCTGTCATTCACTCACATGCCTATGTAGATACCTCCAAGAGCTCCTCACTTCTCAATTTCCTAGAAAAAAAATGTGTCGTATTGGGTATAACAATAAATAATCAATTTGCTGTCAAACGTACTATGCGTATCCAGAAAGTAAGTGTACTGAGGCTCTCACGACCGGATGGATTTTATTTTCGACATGTTGGCTACACTTCCGTGTAGTCTGACCCTTCCCCTCCGCAACGAGACCGGTTCGAGGTCAGTACGTTGAGAAGTGTCGACGCGACAACATGTTTCGTGAAAAATGTCAATCCAATCTCCCGCCAAGCGCGAAATACGCAGCGTCATCCGTTATCTCGTTTGGAAGGGAAAATCTCGTTAAAGTTGAGGTTTATAATGAGGTGAAAACTGCATATGGTGATAAGGCTATGAATCGTACGAGTGTGTACAAGTGATGTCGCGAGTTTAAAAACGGTCACGTCACACCTCTTCCCCCTCCGCCATAAAAGTTCAAAACCACAATTTCAGCCAAGAAAATCATGGCATCCGTGTTTTGGGACTGTCAAGGCATAATTTTAATTGAATATATGCCTCAAGGGGAGACCATCAACTCTGCAAGATACTGTGAGACCCTAAAAAAATTGCGGAGGGCGATTCAGAACAAGAGGAGATGCATACTGACAAAGGGAGTCTGCCTGCTGCACGACAATGCCAGACCACACACGGCCAACGCCACGAAGGAACTGGGTTGGCGGGAAACTACTTCGAGGAAGGCATCAAAAAGTTGATACCCCGTTTCACCACCTGCATTGAGAGGAATGGCGACTATGTCGAAAAATAGCTTACATATGTACTACGGTAACCACGTATTTTTTTTGTTTAAATAAAAAAATTGTAACCTACAAAAATTCAGTACACTTACTTTCTGGATATGCCTCGTATGTTTAAAGGTAAGGATATAATAATAAATAATCAAAGTACTGTCTACTGCATGTTTTTGACCTCTGGATATATTAATAAATAATCAATCTGCTGTTGACTTAGTTTGAACACTTTCTGTGCAATTTTCTTTAAAAAATCAGTTGGAAATTTCAAGAGCTTTCAGGCTTTAAGAAGTTTCAAAAATTTAATTTCGAAACTTGTCACAAATATTTACAACAGACTTGTGTTTAACTGACAGAATTAAATTTCTAATTTCGCACAGTCTCTAAAAATGGTATTTTACCTTTCCATTTACATATTGTTTTTATATCTCTCAATTTACGTTCATACTAAGTAATATTACAAACATGTTTTGATGTACATAATATGAGAGTGAAACTTTGATGTAGAAAAATAATAAGAAGAGCAAAGAAATGCCGAAAAATTGCGTGAACTGAGAAGAATATAACATATAGGATGATAATATATGACTGAGTATAGGATGATAATATAATATATGGATGATAATATATGACTGAGTATAGGATGATAATATATGGATGATAATATATGACTGAGTATAGGATGATAATATATGGATGATAATATATGACTGAGTATAGGATGATAATATATGGATGATAATATATGACTGAGTATAGGATGATAATATAATATATGGATGATAATATATGACTGAGTATAGGATGATAATATATGGATGATAATATATGACTATAATGAAGTAATATTCGTACGATATTAATTTTAACCTAAGGTTGACGTGTTGAGTAAAATTTAAAAAAAAAACTATACAAATGTGTATTTTAATTGCTATTATAAGCACTCTTGGATTGTTTGGACATGTAAAACGAATAAATGAAGAAAGACATACAATACAAATATAGTGTAAATGTTAAGGGGAACGTGTGGTTGAGGAAAAACATGAAAGTATGGATGGATCAAGTGAATTATATTTTGAAAGAAGCAAATGAGTAAAATCAGAGAAATCGTAGGAGTTGTATGAGAAGATGTATAAATATAGAAGAGGCGAAGGATATGTGTCAAAATAGAAAAGTCTGGAGGTCTGTCTTCTCGGCCTACTCCAACACGGAAATGGATTAATGTATGTATGAATGGCAAAAATACATCGGTTTGACCACATTTCCAAAAAAAATTGTTTGGTTTTTTTCCACATGCTTTTATTTAGTATATGGTACATAAAAAATCCTGTCGGATTAAGCAGAGAGAACAGATTTTCAAATCTAAATTTAAGATAAATATTTATTTTCTTCGCGTTCTCCATATCCATATTTCTTTTACAATTCCATACATTTTCTTCTAAAATTTCATTCACTTGTTCCAACAATAGTTTTTTTCAGTTATAGGTATTCTACGAGTACTATGCATCCTCATGCTTGCATTGTATACTAGTTTAATGAGAACCCATACGTCTAACATGACCAAATCTCATCCACATGCTCTTTCTCACCTTTCTTAACTCATTATTTCTTAGCTAACGTTTATCCTCAATATTTTTTTCCATATTCTGGGATATACACGTATATGGTACGAGTATGTGGCTCACCATTGACTACTTCTCAGTGAATAATTTTTCTCGGCTACTTGGATTCATTTTTCCCGTCTACGTTTAATTTTAATAATGAAAAGACTAATGGGTATGAAAGGACTAATTGGGGTTCTAATGGGTAATAGGGCTACGATGGAGTATACTTTGCTGGAAAGTGTACCTCTACAAAATATCGTAATGCGCCATGTTGCAATACCACCAGCAACACTACTACCAAGTCCAATTCATTAGCGTCCTCGAGTGGTCTTTTGGCCCCGCGAACCATGGGCAATGTGGCCACTGACATTAACATCAGTGTCATAGCAGATAATGAATGGGCGAATGGCGAGTCTCCTGCGCCACAAAACCGGATCCCCCCAGCTAAGGTAAGGTGACCCCTACAGAAAAACCCATCAGAGAAGGCAACGGGAAACCACTCTGATTATCTTTTCCCAGGAAATTCACTATGGCGAGGAACACAACAATGGCCCCTAGTCCCGGGCAGCCCTTCAGTGGGCAGGGGGTGCGACGAATCTCCCGGCTCAAAATAGTGAAATCGCAATTGAGAATAGGAACGTGGAACGTGAGGAGTTTGTATGCTGGCAAACTGGACAACACGATACAGGAGATGGAGAGATTGAATGTTGGTATTCTCGGTGTCGGTGAGCTGAGATGGACGGGAAATGGCGTACACCAACACGAGAAGAGAAATTTATATTACTCAGGAAGTGATCCACAGGATAGGAACCGCAGAAATGGAGTCGCTGTATTCGTCATGAAAGACTATGTGAAATTTGTCAAAAGCTTTGTTCCTATATCTGATAGAATAGTCTTGCTCCAGCTGCACTGCCAACCAACCAACATTAACATCATACAAGTATATGCGCCAACATCGGAGATAAGATACGACAGTGATGTGGAGGCTTTTTATGAATCACTGACCCTGAAGAGTTTAAAGGGAGGTGAAGTCAACTTTGTCATTGGAGATTTTAACGCCAAGATTGGTAATGGCCGTCGCTCTTATATAGTTGGCGAACATGGATTGGGTGTATGTAATCGGAGGGGTGAAAGATTGTACGAGTTCTGTCAGGAGAGAAATCTTGTTGCAATGAATACCTGGTTTAAGCTTCCAAAAAGGAGGTTGTATACCTGGAAGTCACCTCAAGATGGAACTATCTATGATGTCGTGAGAAACCAAATTGATTATATCTTGGTGGACCAACGATACAGAAATTCTGTAAAAAGGGTTGTTACATACCCTGGTGCTGACATTGGATCTGACCATGTGCCATTGGTGGCCAACGTGGAACTGAGTTTAAAGAAAATAAAGAAGCTCAAACCGTCAACTCGAACGGACATGTCAAAGTTACAGGTTGATGTAGTCAGAGGTGAGGTCTCGCAGGCAATCAACAATGGGATAAGACAACTCCCTCGTGATCCATCTGTAGAAATACAAGCGCAGTGGGATGGATTCAAAGACATCCTTTGTAAAGCTTGTGAGACTCATTTGAAAGCTGATAGACAAATAAGAAGGAAGAATTGGATGACAGATCGCATCCTGAACTTGATGGACGAAAGGCGTAAATACAAAAATAAAGAGACACAATATAAAAGATTACAAAAGACAATAAGAAATGAAGTGAAGAAGGCTAAGGAGGAGTGGATGAAGTCACAGTGTGAGGAACTGGAAATGTATAACCGTAGCCACAACGCATTTAAGCTACACAAGAAACTCAAAGGAATGACAGGTACTGCGAGAAAGAGCACTCCATCATGTTTGGTCGACGACTCCAACAAACACATATTGGATGATAAAGAAATTTTGCATACATGGGAAAAATACATCTATGATGCATTTAAAGATAATAGACCTGATACCGATATTTCCGCAGATTTATATGGACCACCAATAATAAAATCTGAAGTTCTTCATGCGATGCAGACTTCGGACAACCGTAAAGCATGCGGCCCGGACAGCATCCCAGTCGAGGTGTTGAAGCTTATTAATGATGACAACATTGACTATCTATTGAAATTTTTTAACGCAATATATGACACGGGGAATTTACCCCAAGACTGGTTGAAATCCACCTTTGTGACGTTACCTAAAAAGCAACACCCTAAAAAATGCGGAGATTATAGATTGATTAGTCTTATGAGCCATGTCTTGAAACTGTTTCTTAAGATAATTCATGCCAGAATACGTAGTAAATGTGAGCAGGACTTGGACCATACTTAATTTGGCTTCAGGAATGCGTTTGGAACACGTGAAGCACTATTGGCTGTAAACGTATTAATACAAAAGTGTCGAGATCAAAGAAAGGAAGTAGTTGCATGCTTTATTGACTACGAGAAGGCATTTGACAGGGTAAGACATACTGACTTAATGAGAATGCTTGCCGATTGCAACATTGATACTAAAGATCTGAATTTAAATAAGACAGGGATGCAAGAATTTGAATGCAATTGCTATCCAACGAGGCGTAAGACAGGGTTGTATCCTGTCTCGATTGTTATTCAATTCTGACCATGTCTTTAAAAGATCCCTCAGCAGCACCGATAAATGTTTGAAGATTAATGGCGTTATGATAAACAATATCAGATATGCGGATGACACCGTTTTACTAGCCGAAAGCGTCAATGATCTCCAGGACCTTCTTAATCTTGTTGACGAGTCCGGTGAAAGAGTGGGTCTTACAATAAATGTCAGTAAAACCAAGTGGATGACATTCGGGCGGTTGGATTACAGTGGGTCAATGTTGCGTTTGAACGGCCGTAGCGTCGAAAGGGTGGAGAAATTCAGATACCTCGGCAGCATACTCACGCAGTCTCTCGACCCGGATGTGGAAATCAGGTGCAGAATTGAGGCAGCAAGAACTGCATTTAATAAAATGAAGTCGCTCTTCTGTGATGACAACTTAAATTTGAAACTCCGTCAGAGGATGATTAGATGCTATGTGTGGTCTGTTTTATTGTACGGTTGTGAAACATGTACCTTGAAAGTCCAGGCAATGAACAGACTGGAAGCATTTGAAATGTGGTTGCATCGTCGAATGCTCAAAATTCCCTGGACAGACATGGTGACAAATACCGAAGTCCTGAGGCGAGCTAGAGCTGACAGGGAGTTGTTGTCCACTATAAAAGTTAGAAAGATTTCATATCTGGGTCACGTGCTGCGTGGAGAGAGGTACCACTTGCTCCAGCTTATATTGAAGGGGAAAATCGAGGGACACCGGGGGCCCGGAAGAAGACAGATGTCCTGGCTGCGGAATGTGAGGGAGTGGACCGGCATCCGGAGTGTAGAGGAGCTGTTCCGGGCAGCTCAGGACCGAGACGGATTTGCCGAAGTGATCGCCAACGTTGGGGGGACCCGACAGGGCACTTAGAAGAAGAAGAATGAAAGGACCATTTATATAACACCGTTTACAGTTTAGACCATTTATATAGCACCGTTTAGAGTTTAGACCATTTATATAGCACCATTTAGAGATAAGACTTTCCTGAAAGGCGCTCTTATTTAGGATTTAAACTCACTAGATTAGATAATATTTTTGACAAATTAAAAATATTACAATAAAACAAACAAGTTTAGTGTAAGGATAAAAAGGTGGAAGCTATGGCCATTAGATCAAGAACTTCCCCGCATCTTCATATGTTTAAAACAAATGTTTTTTAATACGAATGTTGCAATAGTAAAACAAACACGCCAAATGATGAAATATACACTAATACTCGTATTGACTTAAACTTATCGACAAATATATTTTAAATATAATGGATTATACATAACTTTAACAACACCCGAATGGGCAAAAATCGAATAAATTTAAATTTATTTTAAAAGGACAAATCACGTCTGGTACATACACTAGTGCCTTGGCGTATAGCGAAAATATATTTAGCGAAAAGCATAAAAATCAATTTTAAAATAAGCTCGAATAAAACTTTAGAGTACTTTTATGGCCTTAAAAATATATCCAGATCACATGCCATTACTGAAAGGCGACCCTGCGATATTATGTAATATATCCAGATCATATGCCATTACTGAAAGGCGACCCTACGATATTATGTAATATATCCAGATCATATGCCATTACTGAAAGGCGACCCTACGATATTATGTAATATATCCAGATCATATGCCATTACTGAAAGGCGACCCTGCGATATTATGTAATGTCACAACATATCAACCCTTCAAATAAGTTTCATAGGAATCATCTACCCATGATATTAATTATTTTTTCACCCTGTTAAGTGTGTCAGCTCAGATTAACCATAATTCTTGTCTGTGTTCCACCATCTTTTATTCTGTTCTTTCTTTTCTTCGCCACTTGCTTGCCGCGGCTTGCCGAAATAGCATATTTTTTGCAATATTATTTTTAACGCTGTGTTTTGGTCGTGTTCATATTGCGTGACTCGCCTCACCTTGAAATAACACGTTACTCGCTAATATGCGAGCATATATTATGTCCAAGGGTGACCATGTTTGGATTTGTTAATTTTTTTTACTTATAGCAAAATAATCAAATGACTATTTGTTTAATCAATCAATCAACAGATAAAAACCGTCGAAATAAACTGGTATAATGACAACTATAGATATTTAAAATACATATATACATATTATCGCTCTATGTCTCTTGCTGGATAGGCAAGGAGAACAGATCTCCAAACTTTTCTATCCAAGCAAATAACTTTGGCATTCATTCATCTAGTCATCCTCAGTATCCTATTAGTCGTACTTCTCACTTTACATTTTTCCAAATGTGATCCATTTGACCAGGAATGTTTTTCTCGGTTTACCTTACTTCTTACTTGTAAACTTGCTTATTCATTATTTTGTTGATCATTCTCTCTACATTCTCAAACCATTTTAGAACTCCTTTCCCCATCTTACGTAAAACATCCATTTTTTATATGCATTCATTTCTGAAATCTTCATTCCACCTTCTTTCATAATTCATTGATACTCCACATTTGTCTTCTTATTGTACGCATCTCCATACTTTAATCTTACTTTTATCCTTCATCTACTATGTTCAAGTTTCACTTCCTTATGTATATCAAGGGGGACACCAACACATTATTATATATTGTCAATATTGCTACTTTTGATAGTGTGTAGACTTACTTTTTATAAAAATTGTGAAGAGTTTATACAATACATTGGCTAACACTGTGACTTAGGTGGTAAAGTGCTTGTCTTCTCCCCAAGATTTTTGTAGTTTGATTCCTGATAGAACTAAAAAACCAAAGGTTTCCAGTCTGGTTAAGATTTTGCCTTAAACAGCAAGTAAAGGGCATTTCAATATGAACGGCTTTTTTTAATTCTTAGTTAAAACACAGATGGCGTCGCGAACTTGCCTGAGTCTTGTGACATTTGAGAAGTGTAATGTATGACATTTATAAAAATGGAGTCGTATACAATACACCAACGCGTCGATGAATTATTTTATGAACTGTAATCTCCGGAAACGGTGATGTTAATTGGCCACCAAGATCATGTGATCTGAAATCGTTGGACTATTTTCTCTGAGGTAACGTGAAAAGCCAGGTCTATAAGAATGACCCCCAATCAATTCCTGAGCTGAAGGATGAAATTATTCGCGGTATTGGTGAGTTAGAATCGCAATAATGCCAAAATGTCATCGAAATTTTTGACAAAAGAGTGGACATCTGTGGAGATGCAAGAGGTGGATATTTGGCAGATATTGTTTTTTTGTGTTTAAATGTCATACATTATACTTCAATGACCAATAAAAAGTTTATTGAAATCAAAGCGAATTGTGTATTTTACGAAGAATTTAAAAAATTGGATTAAAAAAATCGCTCAATTTGAAAGACCCTTTACATATCTACTCTAGTCGTCCAAGACCAAATTTTAAATTTATTGGACTATAAAG
Organism: Odontocerum albicorne; assembly: GCA_949825065.1. Lineage (NCBI taxonomy): Eukaryota > Metazoa > Arthropoda > Insecta > Trichoptera > Odontoceridae > Odontocerum > Odontocerum albicorne. The sequence goes on along the minus strand of CATKWJ010000543.1, from coordinate 23,513 downwards.
AATATAATCTCTAGGCCACAATCTCTAACAAACTTTATTTACCAATGTGAATATACTGAGGGTTACCATTTGAATGATTGAACCTTCATCTGTAGGATTATTGCTACGTGATTAGTTATATTATAGTATGTAACCAATTTAAGCAAAAAAGTGTGATTACTATATAAAATCTTTTTACGTATTATTTTAGTACACTTTCGTTGTAAAAAGTATAACTTGATGGTTTATAAAAAGTAAATATTTTCTAAGTATCAATAAATGTTTGTCATAAAGAACCTTTTCATGAAAACCAGACTGAGACACTCTTTTGGGAGACTAACAAACTAGGCCACTATCGTCATTTTTTTATTTTATTTATTGTATTTAACACTTCATTATGAAATAATCGGGTGAGCTTATTATCAGGTAACAATATCTTATAACCAATAAGATAATAGTAAATTAAGGCGGTTACATGGTCGCAATAAGATAATAGTAACTTAAGGCGGTTACATGGTCGCAATAAGATAATAGTAAATTAAGGCGGTTACATGGTCGCAATAAGATAATAGTAAATTAAGGCGGTTACATGGTCGCAATAAGATAATAGTAAATTAAGGCGGTTACATGGTCGCAATAAGATAATAGTAAATTAAGGCGGTTACATGGTCGCAATAAGATAATAGTAAATTAAGGCGGATACATGGTCGCAAAAAATATTCAAATGATTATTCACCTCTACAAAATTTATGAACAATACGTGTTTACATAAGAAAAGAGAGATTTCATAAATCAAAGGAAAAGATAGATATGGTGAAGTGGAAAAAAAATCACGAGTGAAACACGTTAATTAACAAACTCGCCAAAGACGGAGCAAGTCTAACTGTTTGTAATTGATTTTAAAGTCTAACTGCATGGACAGTAAAGGACGATATAAAAAAGAAGAGTGGTGAACAAGAAAAGTCAATAAACAATATCTGTTTAAGCGTAGCACAAGTCAATGACTAAATATTTTCGGCCAAATAAGAGGGGGCGGCAGGGCAGTTAAAGATGTTGTTCAATAGTGACAGGTAAATTTTGCGTCTATTTTCCACGTTTAATCAGTTCAGTTCCTTCTGGTATAAAGTGATGTGATCGAAATTTCTTAGTTTAAAAATAAATCGTAGGCAAACATTTTAAGACACTGTAATTTGTCTAGCTATTTCTCCATAATATACAAATCTTATACTTAAAAATATGTATCGTGGAATTTATGAAGTAATTTATTGATTTAGCTTCAAAAATATTTGTGTACTAATTTTAACCTAATCAACTTATGTATACTCGTATACATTATAAATGTGAGAACTAACATTGATTTTTTTTTATTTCAACAGTACTTAAATGCACTCTTAACATATATTTAAAGTAGATTTAAGTATATAATTCAAATACACAAAATGCAAACCCTCTCGACTTTTTGAATAGTTTTTGTATTTCGTTAAAAAAATTGATAAGTATGACCATTTCATAGATTTTATCATATTAAGACAGATTTTTTTTATTAAAAGAATAGATATGGCCAAAGTCATAGGTATCTTTAATACCCTCGAACACTCGGCGGAAAAAGTGCCTGTGTCGTTCGAGGGGAGTAGCACAGCGCGGGGATCGAACCGACGACCTTCCGCACAGAAGTCCAGCGCGTTACCGCGCGGCCATGCACCTCGATTGGAATGACATAATCAACTTTAACAAATATTACCAGAAGAACCAAAATCCGACAAGTTAAGTCTCTAATATTCATCATAGCTTTGTATAGAGTGGAAACATGGATGTTGAAAAAGGAGGAAAGAAATTTAATTGGATTTTAGATTTTTTTTATACATAAAATCAAATATTCGTAATTAGTATTAATTCATAGTGGATCTTGGCCTATTTAAATATAGATACAAATCATACAATACATTAGAAAGTCAATATAATGAAAATTAGGAATTAAAACGTCAGTTTAGAGAAAAACAATTTTTCGATTTATAAAAAAACGATTTTATCTCTTTGAGGCATGAAATTTCAAACGTCACAGGGACCATGCTACATATTCTTAAGTATAGTGCATGCATATTTTTTGCCTTTGCCATGCCTTTCGTATCGTTCAAGTGACAGATCATTGAATGATCGGAAGCTTGAATTCCGGAGGAATGAGGTAGATACGAGGCATATCCAGAAAATAAGTGTACTGAATTTTTGTAGGTTACAATTTTTTTTATTTAAACAAAAAAATTACGTGGTTACCGTAGTACATATGTAAGCTATTTTTCGACATAGTCGCCATTCCTCTCAATGCAGGTGGTGAAGCGGGGTATCAACTTTTTGATGCCTTCCTCGAAGTAGTTTCCCGCCAACCCCTCCGTCCACTTCTCCACCTCCTCCTATAGCTCCTCGTCGGTTGAAAACCTTTTTCCACCCATGTACAGCTTCAGGGAGGTAAAGAGATAGTAATCTGAAGGTGCTAGGTCAGAGGAATGCGCGGGATGGTTCAGGACATCCCATTTAAACGAGGCGAGCAGTTCTTTCGTGGCGTTGGCCGTGTGTGGTCTGGCATTGTCATGCAGCAGGCAGACTCCCTTTGTCAGCATGCCTCTCCTCTTGTTCTGAATCGCCCTCCGCAATTTTTTAGGGTCTCACAGTATCTTGCAGAGTTGATGGTCTCTCCTTGAGGCATATATTCAATTAAAATTATGCCTTGACAGTCCCAAAACACGGATGCCATGATTTTCTTGGCTGAAATTGTGGTTTTGAACTTTTTGGCGGAGGGTGAAGAGGTGTGACGCCACTGTTGAGTCTGCCTTTTGGTTTCAGGCGTGTAGTGTACAACCCAAGTTTCATCTCCAGTAACGATGGAGCGGAGAATTTCATCTCCATGGAGTTTGCAGCGCCTCAAAAACTCTTGCCTTTTTTACAAAATTTCGCACTTGTTGACATTTTTCAACTTCACGTTGACATTTTTCACGAAATGTGTTGTCGCGTCGACACTTCTCAACGTATTGACCTCGAACCGGTCTCGTTGCGGAGGGGAAGGGTCAGGCTATACGGAAGTGTAGCCAACATGTCGAAAATACAATCCATCTGGTCGTGAGAGCCTCAGTACACTTACTTTCTGGATACGCCTCGTATATATGATTTTGTTTACTTCTTAAACTTTTTTTTGAATAAAGTGTTTTTTGGCGTAATTCATCAATTTATTTAAAAAGTACAGTAAATGTAATAAAAACAACGGTCACCGGACTAGTGAGTATATTCGTGTATTTTAGTGGCGAACTGGACGAAAGAACAGTGAAAACGATGTATCATTTTACCCTCAATGAGTTGGTACTTGGCAAAGTAGGAGTTACGTTGTATAACGAACATTATTTTAACGAGTTTTTTTAAAATATCATCGTGAAATTAGTTTTATTTTGGAAATTCATAATTTTTCATCTCTTATATTAAAATTTACTTTATAAATATGCAATTATTACGGCCGAGTGCTGACAATCCTTGCGTTTAATTTTCCTCAGTTCATAAATATTATATTACCCATTTTATAAAGCGTTCATATTTTATGGAAAAAAACACAAACAATATTTAATTATGACACTCGTAAAAACTTGAAATTTATGTTGAATAAGAACAGTGATTTATTGTTGATTTTTGTATACAGTGCAACCTGGAGAACTTATTGCCATGTTACGACTATTCTTGCCATGTTACAATCTCTTCCAACCAACCAGAAAGATGTTAAACGGACCTTCAATGAAAACCAAACTGGAACCATCCTTTTAAAAATAATTGAATTCCAATAGGAATCGAGCCCGCAATCCCCGGGTTGGGAGACAAGCGTCTTACCAACAAGACTACGGAGGTCGTCATCCTTGTTAGAAGGAACTTTAAAAAGACCATGAATTTTTTAGACAAAATTTGGTATTAAGACACCACGACCTAGACACTTGTCTTCCACCCAGGGCTTTTGGGTTCGACGTCTAAGGATACCCAAAAAAAGGGGCCAAATCTCAAGTTTGTCGGATAACAATACTCACACGCAGTCGATGTGTGTGAGTGTTGTTCTATGTGCTACTGCGGTAGTATTTCTAGCACCTACGATGACGGATTGTAAGTTATGTGTTTACTGCAATGGTTTTTAACCTGATGACTCGATTATTGAGGCCGAAGATAATATTTTGTTCCAGCTATGCTCTTCAGCATGTCAGCATCATCAATTCGGATATGTTGAGGCGTACCATATGGAGAAATAAAAAAAGCATCAAAACACAATTTCTGTTTGTGTACATATTTAATTTGATTGAAATTTTTGTATTACAGACAGTACAATCTGGCAGATTTATTGCCACGTGGCAATCTCTTCCTTAACTATAATAAATATGTTTTAAATACCTCAAGTGAAAACCAAACACAAAGACGTCACCAAATTTGAATAAAAAATCAATACTTTATTCTCTTTGAATTGACTACGATGTAAGGCTAAATATTGTGAAATTATACAACAATTTGTATTTATATTTTACTGAATTAATTTGACTTACGTATTGAATGAAATACGGATTTTTTATAGGCTTCTCTTAGCTAAATGGCCTTGAAATGTGATTCCGATCACACCGCAGTACTCCATAAATCCCGATCTTGTGCGGCTTCTTTGCGAGCCCAATACACTTAAAAAAATAATCTTTAATTATTTCTCAAGAATCGTTTTCAGTACTGAATCAATAAATTATTTCTACATCGCTACTTACTCGCCGAAGTCACTTAAGGACGCCTCGATGTTTCACCTCTTTTAAAGTATCATAAGTCTCTAAGGAGATCCAATTTCTCGGCCTTCTAACACTCCAATTGACATATATTCCACGCGTTAGGGTCAGACATTCTGAAAGAACGATCACACTGTTGATGATGGTCCCCGGAGTATCAGTCCGATTTAAGGACCCTTACTCTTCCGTCGGACGAGTTAAACGGACGTGGGGTATTTGTTCAAGATTCGGCTAAGGGGGATGGAGAATATCATAATACAAGAAAGAAAAGAAGTTTACATATGTCAATGTTTTATATATACATACATGTCACATGTTAATTAATATACTATAGTATTTTTAAATGTCACACTCGGTTATATACTTACATAGAATAAAAAGAACGAGATATATACACAAAATAGTTATATCATGATAAACTATGAAGGGGGGGGGAGTATGTGACTTATATGATATACTCGTATATTAAGGATATATACATAGTGGGGAATTATTTATTATATAATTTGCCTAATGATGTAAAGCTGAAAATGATACAAAACATACGTGTCCATGCAGAAACTATTGTATAACATAGAGTATTCCAATTTTTTTAAAAAGCCTTCACTTATTTGATTTTTTTATTCAATTGACGATGCAAACAATGAGGATAAGCAGAACTATCCAATTTGAATATAATTCCTCGATGAATTAACACCTTCAGAGATGCCGCGTCTCAAGTGAAAATTAAACAAAATATTATGTGAAAATGAAACGCAAAATCTGTATGCAGATACATTGTTCGAATTTCCAAATACATTACGCTGTCAAAACAACCAGATTTACAAAATAAATTAAAATTGATTTGCTGTAATTTTTTAAATTGGCCTTTGCAATTACAATTAACACTTTTTAATATTTATCAAGGATTTAATGAAATTCCAAAATGTATGTATCCATGAGGCGGGTTAATTATCCATGGGGCGGGTTAGTTTCATTAAAGTTTTGAAGAATCTACATATTTTTCATGTTGAGTGGTTGAGTTTTCTTTTTAAAGAGGCAACATTTGTGCCTCCTAACTGTATGGTGTTATTACAAACAATAAAACATGACGTTATTTATGTCTGTTGATAAAGCTGTCTTCAAAAGATCAATGAAAATTTCATCCTGTCCTACCGATAGGCACCTTACACCCAAGTTTAATATAAGGCTTAGGCGGATTGCCTATAAAACAAACTATGTGCTATTTTCTCAAAAGCTTGAAGACCAGCTGACGAACAAAAAGATTATCCAGGGGCCCAATCAAGTAAAATTACTGAAATAATCCAATTCTATTGTCAGCAAAAATGTTACATTTAAAGAAATATGCTACATTTACATATTTTTATTTTGTAAGTATGAGTACTCGTTATTATAACAATTAGCAAGTATTAAGTAACTGTTTTAGCACGTCGTTTTCAGCTAGTATACACTAAATTGTAAATTACACGCCTACCGTTGTGGACCGGAGGAGATGCTGTAGTTCGTAAGATTGTTTGGCCTTGGGTGAAGAAGAACGATCAAGGTACTCGTAACTTAGATTGTAGTAAAATAGCAGTTGAACTTCTCACCATTAGAACCCATGAATAAAGAAGAGGTTGACAATTTGCAAGTACTAAAGTTATATACCCTATGTACATTAGAATATGCATATTACACATTAGCTTACATTGTCATATCCAGTGGCATCAACAACAAGCACCCTGATCTCTCACTTTTTGCATTATATTATATTGGGAGTACAAATTAGTTCGGTCCGTTTCCAAAAGATGGCTCTGGCTGTTATGAATGGTTCATAGTGACCGCCAATTTTGGCGGTTTCAGAGAGGTTAGACATCTGCCAATAATATTCAGTTTATATCGCTTTGAGTTTCATGCAAAAACCTTGTTTTGTACAGTGTTGAAAATGTCGAATTCTGTGTTAACCCAGCAGCATTTGCGGGAGGTTTTAATTTTCTGCTTTAATTGGAAGAAAAGTGCACCTGAAGCCCATCGAATGCTTGTCGAAGTTTATGGTGACGCTGCTCCAACTGATAAATCGTGTAGGGAATGGTTTCACTTATTTCGTAGAAACCGAAAATTGGCTCCAAACTTGGATCGCCTCAAAAGACGAGTGAGTCATTTTTTCGAGATGGAATTCAAAAATCGCCTGAGAGATGGGAAAAAGTAGTAGACAGCGATAGACAATACTTTAATTGATCTGTTCATTCATTTTGTTTAGAAAGAAATGCATTTTTGAACACAAAAAAACGGACCGAACTAATTTGTACACCCAATACAACACTCAAATTGTTTACAGTACTACCTGGCGAGTATATGGTAATATGGCAATCTCTTCCTACCAACAAGAAATGTATTAAAAGTGAAGTGAATTCCAGATTAATGCACTTTTAAAAAATATGATATCAACGTGAATCGAACACACAACCTCCGGGTCTAAAGCGAGGTGTGTTACCGACTGGAGTGTGTCCTTTTCGTACTGTGCCTTCTATTAAACTCGTCACGGATTATTTATTAATTTTATAAAGCTGACATATACATGTTAAATTCAATAACACACAAAGCTTTAAGAAAATTATAAACAGTAACAAGAAATAAAAATTAATATATAAGAAATATTTGCTAAGCCGAAACACCTTATTTCCATTACTAAGAAAGCTCAAAAGTTTCAGAAATGAAGATGTCAATATCCGAGGTCCTATTAAAAAAGAACAGCCCGTGAAACAAAACAAAAGTATTAGTTCTAATTATTACCAGTCTAAAAAAATGAACATTTTTGTACCTCGAATAGTCAAGAACATAAAACCATATATCACAAAGTTGGATTAGGTACTATATTGCTCCCGTCAGCAACATTAAGATATCAGAATGTACTCTCACATCCCTCCTTACGCTTAGAAGATAGTATCCCAACATACCAAGAAACAAACCTTGACCATTTATTCATTCACTTGACCAGATAACCAACTCCATAGAATTAACATGTGTTTTTTACATCTTGTTTAAAAACTCAACTTTGAAATTAGTACTTAAAGTTGTTGACTAAACTCATGTAAGAAAAGAGAAAAAAATCTACACAAGTGTTGAAAAAATGTTTTCTGTATAAAACACTCGTATCCAGTCAGAATCTAAATATTTCTTGTCTTCAAGATTATCAGTTATATATAAGACAGGTACATGTTCGACCGTAAGCAGCGTCCAAAACAAAAATCAGAAAACTAAAAACTATGAAAAAAAATATGTTAGTATAATATTATAAGAAACTGCTGATAACAGAGGCGCTTCTAGTTTGGGTGGATTGCCTATTAATAATAAAAAAAACAGAGGCGCTCGCTTCACATTGATCAAACGTTTCACGATATGCGATACGCTTGTCTTGGCCAAACACATGCGGCCTTGGAATTGTATGAAAACTCCCAATATTATCTTTATCGTTATTTAGACAAATATTAACATTTACCGGGCTACGCACGATACGAATATACAAGTATAGACGACAGATCTGATTCGTGCTTTACGGTTTGGACACTGAACAGAAAATGTCGTCACAAGTAACTAAATACGATTAAACATACATACATATATTCGAGTATATCATCACCCCATATGTGTTTTGAGGAACAAATAGTAATTCACGAGGATAAATACATTAATTTCCGTATCGGAATATCAATCATACCATGTGTTTCTAGTGTGTAACAGAGTGCTCCATCATTCGCACCAATCAGATCCTGTCCAGAGCATGAAGTCCCGATGTTCGGACAAACTAGAATGTGTTGTGAGTCATGTATGTCCTCACAATCAGATTAATTGCTACTTTCGTTCAAGATTCCCCGTCTTTGCATGTTCACCTTACATCCAGTCACCCGTACTTGGAGTTTATACAGTGATCTCCAAGTGGGCCAAAGCAGTTGGTTTTCAGGTGACATATTTTCCGAGAGCACCTTCCAGTCGTCGGGTGTTTTCTCTTTCCATTTCAGAAAACGCTTGACAAAAAGCCATGCATTTCTACCCATGCACGTGGCTCTCGCCTCGTTCACATCCATACAACTCGTCATACACGATCTTCTGTTTCTCCTTAATTTTAACACTTACTTGAAATTTCTCCAACCATCTCCTTTATTATTTACTGAGTCTACCTTTCCACTCTAGAATTGAATTCTGTAATATTTATTATACTTTTATGAATTATGTTGAATAAAGGTTAAACTGTTTTTCAAATATAACATATAATACATCTGTATTATTCGAGTATATTTCATTCAGCTCTGAAACTGTTAAAATTACTTCATCTTGTATAATTATTTGTAATTAATTTATGATAAACGTTCCTTAGTATTTCCCAAAACGAGAATACGTTGATAAAATATTTTTTTATTTATGAAGAAGGACAATGTTTGTTACCTAGTTGGTGAGACATCTGTGATCCGACCTGTGGGGTACGGGTTTGTTACCTAGTTGGTGAGACATCTGTGTTCCGACCTGTGGGGTACGAGTTTGATTCCCATTTGTATCCAATTTTATCAAGAATTATTAAAATTTGATTTTCACATAAGGTCTTTCTTTCTCTTTCTCACATCGTTCTGATTAGTAAGTACACAAAAATCCATCAAAAATTTAAAAAAAATCGGAAATTATTAAATATAATATGAGGACCTCCGTGGTGTAGTTGGCGAGACACCTGTATTCCGGCTCAGAGGTTGTGAGTTTAATTTATGTTGGAACCCAGATATATTTTTTAAAATGAATTCCCTCAAGGCTTTTTGAACATCTTTATGGTTAGTCGGAAGCGATTGTCACATTGAAATAAGCCTGCCAAGTTATTCTGTATGAAAGTGTATTACAATACAATAAAATGGAAGTGTAATACAATATAAGCATTTTACTTTATGTTCAACATGTAAAATGATGTTTTTTTTATTTTTTGGTAAAAAATGATAACGAAATCTGGTGCTTCGGATTCCCATTCTCGATTGTTAAAAAAACAATAAATGGTACCAGTCAGCGATTCAAACAGGTCTGTAAACATATTTCTGATAATTTATCAAAGGTTACGGCTGTCACTTTGTGGAACTTCGTATTAAAATATTTAACAATAAATTATTTCAATTTTCCATAAATAATCTAAATCCCCGCGACACGTGTTTCAACTTCCAATCTCGAAGCTCTCTTCAGACGGAATGATCTCGATTTGTTACGAAGACAATGCTTAGTTCAGCCGATGTCATGTTTCATCGAAAGTGTGTGTGGTCTATTGGCCCAATGAAAGGATTTTTAAGATGGGTAAAACCTTTTGCATTCTTAGGTTATTCAATACTTTTATATTTTTATTTAGGACATATCTCTAACGTTTCTCAATTCATCGTATTATTTACTTTTTGTGACATAAATATTTAAAAGAATAAATTAAATTTATTGTTAAATATTTTTAATAAGTTTGAAGTAATTTTCACATGGTAATAAACGATCTATAATGTACTTTAATTATTGAAAGTATAAAATAATACAATACTCATAATACAATACATTTCCATAAAATATATTTGATTGTTTATACAATAGTTAAGACATTAAAGTTGTGGAGGTTTAAAGACATTGTAATTTATTTTTATCAAACACTGTTTATTCCACTTTTTTGTAACGGTATAACCCTGCCGGTTTCAAGGCTTTTACCTCATCTTCAGGGGAGCACAAACAAGACTAAATTATGTTCGAACTGGTACCGATATACACGCTTCAACGGTTGGAGGCTGAGGGGTGAGGGAGGCATGGGACGATTTCGGCCAAGAGCGGAGAGATTTTTGGGATATAACTATTCACTAGATGTTCGGATCGATGTACTGACTTAGAAATTTCTAGGGCCTCTAATCTGTCTAATTTATTTCCGTTACTACTGATATGTAAGAATTTGGCATCATCGTTAGAAAAAGTATAGTTTTCACGGTGATAATGATTAGCCATTTCAGAATAAATTAGAGGATTTGTTAAGGCGGATTTGTGTTCACGAAATCTCTTTTCAAAAGATCTTCCTGTCTTTCCTATATATAAATTATCACAGTCAGCACATAAAAGTTTATACACACCACTGTTGCTCAGTATTCCATTTTTGTCTTTACCATTAAATAAGAGATTCCGGAGATTAAAATTCTTATAAAGCCAGCTTTTTACACTAATTGAATACATAGCAACAGTGGTGTGTATAAACTTTTATGTGCTGACTGTGATAATTTCTATACAGGAAAAACAGGAAAATCCTTTAAAAAGAGATTTCATGAACACAAATCCGCCTTAACAAATTCTCTAATTTATTCTGAAATGGCTAATCATTATCACCGTGAAAACCATACTTTTTCTATCGATGATGCCAAATTCTTACATATCAGTAGTAACGGAAATAAATTAGACAGATTAGAGGCCCTAGAAATTTCTAAGTCAGTACATCGATCCGAACATCCGGTGAACAATTATATCCCAAAAATCTCTCCACTCTTGGCCGAAATCGTGCCATGTCTCCCTCACCCCTCAGCCCCAAACCGTTGAAGCGTGTATATTGGTACCAGTTCGAACAGAATTTAGACTTGTTTGTGCTCCCCTGAAGATGAGGTGAAAGCCTTGAAACCGGTAAGGTTATACCGTTACAAAAAAGTGGAATAAACAGTGTTTGATAAAAATAAATTACAAACATATTTGACAACTGTATATATTGAAAGTATACTCGTAAAACAATATAATACTCATAGTGCAATATATTTCCATAAAACATATTTGACAACTTTATTTATTGAAAGCATAAAACATAACAATACTCATAATACAATATATTTCCATAAAACATATTTGACAACATCCAAAACAATTTTTTATTCCTGTTTTTTGTCATTTAAATAAAAGAAATAGTTTACTTTTTAGTTTTCATGCTAATATTTCTTCATTTCATGATCTCGAAAAATATTAAATCACATATAATTCTCCACAACAAAAATAAAAATAAAGAAATAACCTCTCTTATCCCTGACCAACTATTATTTACAATCACCATATTTCTCAAGTGTTAACGTAATCTGTACCATTCATCTTGTTTCATATTAATTTTTTGCCTAGTCAAGCCATTGTGAATTATGTATTATTCTACGAGAGGCTTATAAAAAGGACACTCAAGGAAATTATTCAAAGGCTATTACGTATCCATAGCTTGAATCCACCACCCTGGATCGGAGGGGGAATCTCAAGGTGACATTCAACTTGTGAACAAAAGACTCATCCACAATACTGTCACCATAAGGATATATATTTTTTCAAAGATATGCAACTATGTTTGAACGTTGTTTTATTCATGTTGTACTCACCATACAACATAGATAATTTTGATTGTTTTATGACATACAACGAAATTTCAAATCTAACAAGAAGAAATAAGTGCGAAAAATTCAGACAAGGGATAAAAATGTGGTTCTTGTCATGACAGGAGTTTGAAAACTTGAATTTTTAAGAGGAGTGAATTGTAGCAAATATTTGAGCAACCTTTTTACTTACTGGTGAGGCTGTGCAGTTAGGAAAATAAATTGACTTTGATTAATTCAAATAAAGTGATTAAGGATAAATATGAACTTAAAGCAGATGTGTTGAGTAAGATAAAAAAGGGAAGTCAGAGATTGTTTGGGTACGTGGAACGAATGAATGAAGAAAGATTGATAAAACAAATATATAGTGTAAATTCGATTGAAAGGCTTGGTATAAGAAGACCAAGGAAAGTATGGTTGAATCAAGTAAATAGTATTATGAAAGAAGTAAAATAAATAAGTAAGAAAATTCGTAGGAGCTGTATGAGAGAGTGTATGGATGTGTTTTTTTTTTCAAACGAATCAAACTTAACGGGATTCGATAGATTAAGATATTGTGTGATTAATATTCACTAGAGACATCTTAAACACAATGTATTTTAAATAAAGGTATGAAAGAGTTAGTGGGATGGGTAATTTATATATTTGAATTGATACAATACGCCAAGGATTGGTATACTCGTAATTAGGTATCATAATGTAACAAGTCAAAAAGAGGGTTTAACAAAGTATTAAATAATAATCAACAATTGATAAAAAGACTCAATCTATGTTTTAACAATTATTTTTCTTCATTAAAATACAGGCAAAAGTCTAGTTTAATTGAATCATGACAAATGGCAGGCAAAAAACCTTGATATATTCAATTTGAGATTTTCCACTTGCTTCGGACGTATGCGTCACCAAAAATATGATTGACGTATATTTTCTTGTTTTTTTTTTATATTTAAAGATGTTTTGATCGATGTACTTGCTGTGTACCGACTGTAATGAAATTTTCCTTATGCGTGGCCTTCGCGAGAGCTACTATCAAAAGTCGGCCGGCCCATGCAAGCGAAAACGTGCGAAATACGTAGTATCTCGCAAGCCATGACGGCATACACGGACCAAAATAAAAGTTTACGATGATCGATTGGCCGCACAGAAGGAGCGCAAAACACCAAAAATATATTCTAAGTCTCTCGAACGTCAACTCTATTTTACTTACGACCAACTTCTACCTGCTAAAGAGGAATCTCTTCACCCTGCTACCTTTCACCGGAAAAGCATAAAGTGAGCCGAAATCTCCGAGTATTGAACGGCAGCCATTCACCTATTCTAGTATTTGTACGGTGCTGTACAAAGTGGACCTTCGAGCCAGATCTGCTGCATTATGGTGCTGTACACCACTTGAAATATTTTGTTTATGATATACTTTGTATACATATTATAATGTATTGTATTACACTTTCGTAGTATCCTGTAGTATTTCGTAGTAGCCTGGTGGTGAGTTGAGTTCGTTAATTGTTGATCGTCTTAAACACCATAACCCCTACCTTACGTTGAGCCCTCTCCTCTATTTTCAACAATCCGAGTCTTTTAAGAAGTGAAATTAAGTGACATTTTTTCTTACTACCCAAAATACAGATGTATTTGTTGAATTTTTATTTAGTTCTGTAACTTGGTTCATCGCTGAGATGGTGCAAAACCCATGTTGGAAGACAGGCGTCTTATCACCTAGGTCTCGAAAGTCTTCCTTCATGCTTTAAACACTTAACTTAAAACGGTCCGACCGTTTAAGCTAAGTAATAAGGTTATGGGGGGTAAAATGACTATCCAGTAAATTGATTCATACTACAATAGGCTATTGTCAGTCATCTTGTGGATGGAAGTCACTTGTATGTATTGGTTTATTATGTGCAAGCTGTTGTACTACATCAACCACACAGTCTAGACAGATCAAACTTTCCAAGGCGATCGGGAGGTTTGATCTGCTGCAGCCTAACACCAAGCAGAGTTTTATAAAGCTTTATATTTATGTTATTCTAATAACTGTCTATAAATTTATTGCACGCAGTATATAAGCTGCAGAAAAATACAAATTCAGATATATAACGTTCTAAGATTAAAACCAGCACGGAATTGAATCCGCCAGGAATCGAACCTGGGGCGCACTCTTGCTTAGCTTCTTATTCTTCCTCCTCCTCTTATTTTAGGCCTGTCGGCCTGTTATGGTCCTGCATCATCGTTTCCCTCTTGTGACGTCGACTGCCAGCTATCTTTCCAGCTTTTGAGAGGTCGTCCTGGAGGTCTGCTTGCTTGGGGGATACTGTCCCTGGCCATTCTTGCTTAGCGAGAATATTAATCATTAGACTACGGTCGCCCAAGAATTCTCACTAACTAAATTAACATTTATCAAACATTTTTACTAAAACTTTTTCCAAATATTTTCAATTTGTCATATTTTGAGAAGAAAATATCATTTTTATGTTAAGGTCAAGAAAGCGATAATTTTTTTCTTTCTTGTTAAATGAACTATAAATCCAAATAATTGGATTATTTATTCATCTGTTCATAAATCAAGAAAGATATTTAAAAAATGAATAATTAAAGTAAAAAGATTATTTACTAAATTTGCTTCTCAAATATTCCTTTGTGCTTGTTAATTTGATTATAAATGAAGATTAGACTAGAAAATTTCGCTTTAAAATTTTTAATCTTCTCAACAAAGCAACGACAGATATTTAATCTTTTATATTTTTTAATAAGTTATGTAGTTATAAATGTCTGGAAGAGGCGAAAGGAGGTTAATCAGATTTTTTTCTTTTATTAAATACGAGTACCTTCAAACATTTTTTTTTTATTTTCTGCAAAGGTCAAATTAACTCTACAAAACATAAATTCAATATGAAAACAATTCTCTTATTTTTTAAAGTATATTTTAAGAGTAAGTTCAAAAAGGTTCTGTTTCAAATCTGAACATAAAAGGTATCATGTAGATGGCAAAAAAGCTTTTAAAGTAATGTTTAAAGGAAAGTAAAGGCTGTAAAAACTTTGAAAGTAAAATAAAGTAAGACTTTTAAAGCAACTTTATTTCTTAGTAAAATTTAAGAATTAACATTAATACTTTAGGTAAAGTCCTTTAAAAATACATTTTATAGAAGAATTTAGGAGAAACAAATAAATTTCTAGAAAATGAATGTATTTATTGTAGTTTCCTTTGGAAGAGAACCATTTCATTGAAATATTGAAATATGATTCTCATGTTGTTTTCTCGAGACAGGGGTTTAAAAAAAACTAACTCGAAGTTATCTACGAGGCATATCCAGAAAGTAAGTGTACTGAATTTTTGTAGGTTACAATTTTTTTTATTTAAACAAAAAAATTACGTGGTTACCGTAGTACATATGTAAGCTATTTTTCGACATAGTCGCCATTCCTCTCAATGCAGGTGGTGAAGCGGGGTATCAACTTTTTGATGCCTTCTTCGAAGTAGTTTCCCGCCAACCCCTCCATCCACTTCTCCACCTCCTCCTTTACCTCCTTTTTCCACCCATGTGCAGCTTCAGGGAGGTTAAGAGATATTAATCTGAAGGTGCTAGGTCAGGGGAATGCGCGGGATGGTTCAGGACATCCCATTTAATCGAGGCGAGCAGTTCCTTCGTGGCGTTGGCCGTGTGTGGTCTGGCATTGTCGTGCAGCAGGCAGACTCCTTTTGTCAGCATGCCACTCCTTTTGTTCTGAATCGCGCTCCGCAATTTTTTTAGGGTCTCACAGTATCTTGCAGAGTTGATGGTCTCCCCTTGAGGCATATATTCAATTGAAATTATGCCTTGACAGTCCCAAAACACGGATGCCATGATTTTCTTGGCTGAAATTGTGGTTTTGAACTTTTTGGCGGAGGGTGAAGAGGTGTGACGTGACCGTTTTTAAACTCGCGACACCACTTGTACACACTCGTACGATTCATAGCTTTATCACCATATGCAGTTTTCTCCTCATTATAACCCTCAACCGGAGGTTTTCCCTTCCAAACGAGATAACGGATGACGCTGCGTATTTCGCACTTGGCGGGAGATTGGATTGACATTTTTCACGAAACGTGTTGTCGCGTCGACACTTCTCAACGTACTGACCTCGAACTGGTCTCGTTGTGGAGGGGAAGGGTCAGGCTACACGGAAGTGTAGCCAACATGTCGAAAATAAAATCCATCCGGTCGTGAGAGCCTCAGTACACTTACTTTCTGGATACGCATAGTATATACAGTCTTTAAAATGAAGTTTTTTTGTCCTTATTAAATCTGAAATAATAATATCTGCCGAATTAAGAATATTTTAACTTTTTATAAAATCTAAGTCTTATTATCCTTTAAGCGTAATTTTTTGATGGCGCATAGAAACTTCCTTCAGTGAATTCACAAACAAAATTATGTTAAGATTGTCTTGCGACATAATAAAAAATAGCACCAAATCTTTATAATAGTGTATTAAATTTTTGTTGCATATAGTACAACCCGGTGGATTTATTGCCATGTGGAAAAATCTTTTCCATCCAATCAGAAAAGAATTAAATAAATATTTAGTTAAATCCAGAAAAGAATCCATTATGAATAATATTCGGCCCAATGAGAACTGAACCCACAGCCTCCGTGTTTAAAGACAGGCGTCTTACCAACTATACCACGGAGGTTGTCATTATTCAAATCGTGGAAAAATACACAATTTCCCGATTTAAATCGCATAGTGATTATATCAATACATGTCAATATATTTTCACAGGACAAAAAGTGGAACCATCTAAAGAATATTAATAAAAAATACTTAATACATGAACTATAATATAGTGGTATAAGATACTTAACACATTAACCCTGAGAGATCGGCGCACTGCTATAGCAGTGGAAGAAATTTGTTCTCCCCTTGTATTCTAAATGAATATCATTCATTTAGAATACAAG
This sequence comes from Odontocerum albicorne, assembly GCA_949825065.1. NCBI lineage: Eukaryota > Metazoa > Arthropoda > Insecta > Trichoptera > Odontoceridae > Odontocerum > Odontocerum albicorne. The sequence continues at coordinate 6,458 of CATKWJ010000543.1, read as the reverse complement.
GGTACATATTCTAAAATATATTTATGTAGTAAAAATATTTTTTTTTTGTTTTTTTGTTGTTTAAAATAAATATTTATCACGAACGTCCGAATCGTAAATATATCTCAGCACTAGATAGACAATTATATTTTTTTCTCGTAGCGCTCTCAGGGTTAAAGAACGTAACCAGGAGATAATAGTGTCTTCTGCCCCAGAAATCGAGTCTTCGAATGTAGAACCGCTGGAGTAGGCACGAGACTCGCAGTTCGTCATTGCAGGTATTGGTAACACTACCGCACGTGAAGAGATAAGAACACTCGCACACCCACTGAACCTTACGAACTCTTTTAAAAGACTGGATATTTTTATAGTTATTCACGTATAGACGACAAAAGTAATAAACGATAATAATTTTATTTGCATGTATATGTGCGGATTCTCAAAATTTCTCGCTGTTACATTAATAAACTTGAAATGATCCTTTTCGTACAAGATAATGTTTCTTAAATATATAATTATTGAAGAGTATGTAAACTTTGTATGGAACTTTAAGCTCTTAATAGGTTTACATTTAGATTATATCAAAATAAAATTTTACTCTGTAAAGCTCTCTGCCTATTGCCAATTAACTAAGAATTTTTTAAACATTTTTTTTACTGAATCTAAATTGTTATTTAAATTTCTTCCATGAAATATGAATCAATTTTTCCATGAATAAAAAAATACTAAAGAGGAAACAATGTTCAAAGTTCCGATGTAATTCTCAAAGACAAATTTCTACTCGGAGCTAAAGAAGGATTAAGAAACCTTGTGGAAGGAAGGCACATATTATCCATCTCTTTTGAGAAAAAAATACGATCTTTTTGGTGATTTTGTCTGTAAGTTTATTGAAATACCTTAAGTAATCTAGCTTAGACCCGCAAGTGTAATAAATTTTATTAAAAAAATATATGTGTATTGTCTAGGTAAGTTTTTTGTACACTAATATTTTGATTTTAAATTTAAAAAAAATTACAAACCAAATTCAAATCATAAAAAAATATTGAATAAGTATGGCCTAAAATTAAATAAAATTAAATCAATTAAAATATTTTGACAGCAAACAAAAAAAAGAAAAATAATACAAATAAATTAATATCACGATTGTTTTTTTCTTATTTCGTAATATTTATGCACATTATCCAAAAATAAAGTAAATTTATAATTAAAATGAAGACTCAAATACTTGAAATATGTAGCAAAATAGACTTTTTTAAATTGATGTTTGACTATTTCTTTAATTTTAAAAGTAAAAGTTGATTACAGGTAGTGGAATTCGAAACAATGTTAAAGCGTTTATTTTAATTAAATATATGTGCTTATACTTCAAAAATCAAATTCGCTGAAAAACTAGATTTTTTTAAAGGATGTCTCGTGAAACTTTTGATTAATGTCCGTCACCCATGTGTCTTTTTTCCAAATAATTTATCTACGTTAATTATCTACGCTGCTTACTTTGGCTTCTAGAAATCATGTCAAATTTAGCCTTAATACAGAGTTTTAATGAAAATTTTAAAAAAATCCAAAGAATAAATAAAGATACATAGATATTTTAAAGAAACCTTATTATCAAGCAACCGTGATGATGCTTTTCGTCCTTCATTTTTATTTCAAATAATAACATGTTTAAATTTCCTGGTTGTAAATCAGCTGACTTAGAATAGACATAAGTCTATTGAAATGACTAATATAAACTATTTTATTATGTAAAAATGCCATTTATAGAAAACTTTAAACAAATTAAAAAAAGTGTTACTTTTCATCAGGATAAAATATTCAACCCTCCAAATGAATAACAATACTTCGTCTTTCTAGTGTATTATCAAAAGGGTGTAAACGTTTTTTTTAATTAACCCTTTTGACGTCACTTTAATATCGTAATAGGTTGTACTTTTAGGGCGTAATTTACATTCACTATACATAATTGTACTTAATTAAACACAACGGCCTTTAAAAGGATGTGAAATAAATGTTGTATTTATTAGTCACAGCTATTTGATTAAAATGCTAATTTTCTAACAATTAACTATACTTAATATTTCTTTCCCCCGACTTCCTTTAACTTTATGTACATACACGTTTCTTCTTCTCAAAGAAAAAACCTTTTCAGACAGTCTCTCTTTAGGTCTTTTTATTTACTCTCAACCATCATTCGATTATACAGCTACCACAGAGGTTTCCGTCGTATATCGCACATCCCTTTAAATAATAATTTCTTGACAGTTTTTACATTGATCAGACTGCTAACCTCTATCTTCAATCCATCTATTTTTCTACTTAATTGGTATAATTTTTAGTTTTTTTTCATCAATCATCAGAGCTACAATAAAATCCGATAAGACTGCCTTCAGGATATGCCGTATCATCTATTTATTTGTGGCATATATTCTCCAGCAAATCGCTCGCAAAACATGAAAGCTCGCCTCCGTCTCGTCGATTTATTTCAACTCCCTATTTTCATTTTTCGTTTAAAATACTGAATAGAATTATCTTCTATATCTGTTAAGCACTATCATAGTCCACTATTTTTTTGTGTTTTAAAATATCGTAATGACAACCTGTAGTTATCAAATATTTAATTGTCTGTTACCACCCTGAAAAACAGAGGGGGAGAGTCTCAGTAGGGCTCACGCTATATTTGGTTTATTTAACGTCACCATCGCTTGGCGTGTCATTAATAAAGATGGATATTAAAGAGGAAAAGACTCATTTTTACTTTGGGGCCAATTTGAACCGTGTTTAGTGGGTGACAGTCAAATAAAATATGAGAAAAAAATAATCCATTAAAATTCCTCTCAATTTTTTAACATGTATTGCCCTAAGGGTGTACCTCATATACTAGGCGCGTCCAGAAAGTAAAGAACGATTGCGCACCACGCCCTACGCCGATCCCCCACCACTAACTCAACGACTTAGACGCGCCATCCAAAACAAGAGACGTGGAATGTTGTCGGGAAAGGTGGTTTTGATTCATGACAATGCGCGGCCTCATGCATCAGCACGAATACAGCGAGAACTTCAACGTCTTAAGTGGGAAATTTTCGGGCATCCTCCTTACATCCCTGAGTGATTTTCACTTATTCCCGAAACTAAATGAATTTTTGGGTAGAAAACAGTTCGCAAACGATGAAGACCTCAAACAAGAAGTGACATCCTGGCTCAAATCTTTGGCGGTAGAAGAGTATAACATCGGAATTGAAAAATTGGTTCCACGTTACAATAAGTGCTTTGACAGCTATGGTGACTACATTGAATAATAGAGTAAGGTAATGTGAGTTTGTAAATAAAGTTTTGTGTTGATATCTTTCATTTTTATTTAGTTATGCCAAAACGTTATTTACTTTCCGGACGACCCACGTATATATAAACATTTCTCAAGCATAACACTGTTCTAAAGATTGCATATCTAAATTGTAAATCGTTCAATTCTTGTATTCAATAACAATGGTTCATCAACCATAAGTGCCCGATCAAAGAAATCAGTCATAATAGTTCTTAACAGTTAAACAAGAATGTTAGATTTTTCATGTAAGAAATTTATTTTCATCCTCTCACTGAAATACTCGTAGTTGCTTAGATAGATCCAATAATGACGCTAGAACTAGATTATTTATTTAACCTTTAAGGCGGGTTAATTGCAACACAGCAATTGTATTGAATTACACTTTCGTTGTTTACAGTACAATCTGGTGGGCGTATTTCCATGTGACAATCTCCTTTAACCAACCAGAAATATGTTAAAGCGGCCTTTACTGATAACTAGACTGGATTTTTTTTTAATCTGGGTTAATTTTAGTGGGATTTAAACCCGCAACCTCCAGATTGGGAAACAGGAGTTTTGCAAAATATTTTACAAAAATAAGTTCAAGTCACGTAAAACTATAACTGTAAATTTATATATATATTAAAAAATATACTATTTTTACGTGACTTTGTTAAATACGAAAGATAGAAACGAAAGAAATAAATTTGAAGCAATAAATTTTTGTGTCTCGTAATAATGGTTCCCTGACATGTTTATATCTCAAAAATAACTTTGATTGCCATGGTGACATTTAAGAGATATTTATCTTGAACTGTTTTCTTTCTGTCAAATTTAACGGTTTGCGTTATTGTACTAAGGATTAAATAACTAGTTGTTTAAAGTGATAATGTTATCGGTTAAATGTGATAATGTTTCCGGTTAATAGTGGGTAGTAATGATAATGTTCAAATCTTCAGATTAACCTGTAGATAACCATTTTTTAGTTTGCACGGTTGACGTGAAGTAATATGTTTTATGATTTACTTTCAACTATTCATAATTATCATTTATAAATTGTAAAATAAATACAAATTAAAAAATATATGTATTTTGTATTAAACAAAGAAACTGTGATCTATTTTTCATTTAAGTTTGCATAAAATTTTGTCTACGTAATTTTACATTGCCTTTAATAATGAGATTTTCGAAGAAAATATATTTACAATATAACCCAGGCTTTTCTTTTTAGATAATTTGTGTAGAAGATAACAAATGCTGTAGAAAGGCGCATCTTGTATAGTATGTTATGTCCGGTATTATAATGTTTGATTAAGAAAGAAATTATCAAGTGAAGGATAAATGTATGTTAAAAACTGATGTTACAAGGATAATTAAGAGAGAAATTCTTAGATGGTTTGATCACATTGAAAGTCGTGAAGTTATTAAACGAATATATATATATATATATATATATATATATATATATATATATATATATATATATATATATATATATATATATATATATATATATATATATATATATATATATATATATATATATATATATATACAGGGTGTCCCAAAAGGCAACGTCAAGATAGTATCGAGGAAGAGGCCAGCTTATGAGGGTTCAGAATTAAAAATTTTTTTTTGAAAAAGCCTTATACTTTTCGAGTTATAGGCATTTCTTCGAAAATTGTAAAAGTAGCTACCCTGAGCCGAATGTTTGTATATTGTGACTAAAAATTGCCATATTTTATGATTTGATTGGTTGTATCGCAATCCTAGATAGACCTGCTATTAGTCGGAGTCAGAAATAAAACAAAAAAAATTTGCACATTTGAAAAAAAAATTGTTTTTGTCTGATCAAAAATAATATTTTTTATCAGCCAACTTTAACTCATCATACTGTTAAAATAATGTACTACGCTTACCTGGCAAGTTACATAAAAAGTTGGCCGGTTTAGTCAGGATTTCAAAATGGTACAATACATATCTACTACTCTTTTAAAAATAATTTTAAAACATTAATTTCTGAAATTAAAGATCGAATTCAAAAATTTTGAGCGAGACAAACGATACGGCGGATGAACGAGTTAGAGTATATATATATATATATATATATATATATATATATATATATATATATATATATATATATATATATATATATATATATATATATATATATATATATATATATATATATATATATATATATATATATATATATATATATATATATATATATATATATATATATATATATATATATATATATATATATATATATATATATATATATATATATATATATATATATATATATATATATATATATACTCTAACTCGTTCATCCGCCGTATCGTTTGTCTCGCTCAAAATTTTTGAATTCGATCTTTAATTTCAGAAATTAATGTTTTAAAATTATTTTTAAAAGAGTAGTAGATATGTATTGTACCATTTTGAAATCCTGACTAAACCGGCCAACTTTTTATGTAACTTGCCAGGTAAGCGTAGTACATTATTTTAACAGTATGATGAGTTAAAGTTGGCTGATAAAAAATATTATTTTTGATCAGACAAAAACAATTTTTTTTTCAAATGTGCAAATTTTTTTTGTTTTATTTCTGACTCCGACTAATAGCAGGTCTATCTAGGATTGCGATACAACCAATCAAATCATAAAATATGGCAATTTTTAGTCACAATATACAAACATTCGGCTCAGGGTAGCTACTTTTACAATTTTCGAAGAAATGCCTATAACTCGAAAAGTATAAGGCTTTTTCAAAAAAAAATTTTTAATTCTGAACCCTCATAAGCTGGCCTCTTCCTCGATACTATCTTGACGTTGCCTTTTGGGACACCCTGTATATATATATATATATATATATATATATATATATATATATATATATATATATATATATATATATATATATATATATATATATATATATATATATATATATATATATATATATATATATATATATATATATATATATATATATATATATATATATATATATATATATATATATATATATATATATATATATATATATATATATATATATATATATATATATATATATATATATATATATATATATATATATATATATATATATATATATATATATATATATATATATATATATATATATATATATATATATATATATAT
>CATKWJ010000542.1:0-35237 GCA_949825065.1 Odontocerum albicorne | reverse complement strand
ATTAGAATTGCAGCCCCACGTTGTCAGCTCTCCATCGTACATAAGAAATTCTGAAGACTTTATACGAAGAATAAAAGATCTTAAACTAGACCAAAGTGACCTATTGGTGAGTTTTGATGTTGTGTCACTCTTCACTAACATACCAATAAAAGAAACAATAGATATCATTAAACAAAAAAAGTATGTTAAACAAGACCGATTAAAACTGATTGAACACTGCGTTAATAATATTTATTTCATATTTGATGGTCAGTTTTACAAACAAACATCTGGGGCCCCAATGGGTTCAGGGATATCACCCAGTCTAGCTAATCTCTTCATGAGAGAATTGGAAGAAATAGCAATACAGACAGCTCCTCTCAAACCCAAACTTTGGATCCGTTACATTGATGACACATTCATCATATGGGAACATGGAGAAGAAAAACTAAAAATATTCTTACAACATCTCAATTCAATGCATGCTCAAATTCGATTTACAATGGAATTAGAATACAACAAATCTCTCCCTTTTCTCGACGTCCTAGTTAAAAGACAAGATAATGGTACTATTGGATATACTGTCTTCAGAAAGGAAACACACACGAACAGGTATCTCAATGCAGCGTCACATCACCACCCCGCTCAACTTCGTGCAATACAAAATACTCTAATAACAAGATCCGAAAGACTGTCCGATGAAAATAACAGACTTCAAGAAATAAACACAATCAAGACAATATTATTAAAAAATGGTTATTCGAAGTCATCTACCCAAAAATTAATAAAAGGTCATAAACTAAAAACAAAAAAGGAGCCTCAAGAGTATATTGAAAAAATGGTAAAATTGCCATATATAAAGGGCACAACAGACAGAATCAGCAAAATACTAAAAAATCATAAAATTAAAACAATCTTTAAACCATACAAAAATATCCAGACACTTTTAAATCAATTTAAAGACACAATACCCAATGAATCACATGGAGTATATGAAATACCATGTACTTCGTGTGAAAAAGTTTATATAGGGCAAACCAATCGCCGTATAGAGGTAAGAATTGAAGAACATAATCGTGATATAAAAAATAAAAATATTCATTCAACTCTGGCTTTACACAAATTAACCGAGGGACATAAAATAGATATACAGAAATCCAAGACCTTAGCCAGAATAAATGAAAATTCAGAAAGACAATTCCGAGAAGCTATAGAGATTATGAAAAGACCAAACAGCTTAAATCATAGAGATGAAGCCCGAAGCCTCGCAGATGTATGGATTCATCTTTTTAATCCTAATGCACCAGAAACGTATAATCCTGTAATTCCAACGGATAACAGCAAAACAATAAGAAATACCTCTACCAAAAACCAATCAATAACGTCCTACTTGAAACCTTTACCTGAAAATATTAAAAGAACTAGTGAAAGACAGAGCAACCGATTCAAAAAAAGGAAAGAAAAAGAAAAAGAAGACGAATTAAAACAAAAGTCAACATCACTACACAAAACAGTTTGCAAATAACTCCCAAGAAGATGACAGATGCGATTCTGTCGAAAGCTCGGAGACAATTATCTCAAATTACGCGGATAAACCGTAAAACCAAAATGACATATTCATTCATCCGTGAAAATCTTAAAACAAATATATATATATATATATATATATATATATATATATATATATATATATATATATATATATATATATATATATATATATATATATATATATATATATATATATATATATATATATATATATATATATATATATATATATATATATATATATATATATATATATATATATATATATATATATATATATATATATATATATATATATATATATATATATATATATATATATATATATATATATATATATATATATATATATATATATATATATATATATATATATATATATATATATATATATATATATATATATATATATATATATATATATATATATATATATATATATATATATATATATATATATATATATATATATATATATATATATATATATATATATATATATATATATATATATATATATATATATATATATATATATATATATATATATATATATATATATATATATATATATATATATATATATATATATATATATATATATATATATATATATATATATATATATATATATATATATATATATATATATATATATATATATATATATATATATATATATATATATATATATATATATATATATATATATATATATATATATATATATATATATATATATATATATATATATATATATATATATATATATATATATATATATATATATATATATATATATATATATATATATATATAATATTTATGTTATGAATAAAGAAGGTAACATTTACAAACATGATTTTGCAAGAACATATAACTTCTATCTTAATTAATTATAAATACTAAAAGACGATCTCATTCATTTGCTATTTCATTAAAATCACGTACATAGCTTTCACGATAGTATATATGGTATATATTTAAGTTTTCTGCCATAAATTATAAAGGTTTCCAAGTTCTTATTAACAAGGCTCTTGAGATTCGTGAGCATTTCCACTCTCTGTAAATATATTCCGCAAAATTTAATTTCTCCCGAACGTTCGAAATAAAATTGATTTGAAGTAGTTCGCAATATTTTTAGGAGAAATGTTGGTACGTGTATGTTATGTATTCACTCAAGTTTTCTGAAAAAGCTCTATTTTCTAAAAGGGATTATTACGTTTTTTAAAATAGTCTTAGGAAAAACTTATAAGGAACTTACCCGATTATTGGTTTTCGTTAAAAAAAGAGAAATATTGGTCCATGTATGTAGATACTTCATTTAAATTATTTTCTTGCTGAAAACTATTTACCAAAAGAAGGATACGCTCATTTAATTTTTTTAATTTTTCTTAGTATTTTATTGTTGTCTTCAGTCATTAAAAGACGATGAATATACAGTGACTACTAAAATAATGATAACTGAAGGACACACTTTACATCAGTGTTAAGATATGGAAATCTGCAGTCTCGATCTAACGTGTTTAAACATGCGATGTAAATCGACATGAATGAAGTGTTTTATGACTTTACTCTGTCCCTAAAGGAACGTTTAAGGTGTTGATCCGTATGCAAATGTAATCCGTATACATATGCAAATGTTGGAAAATAAATAATTGTGCATATTTTCTTTGAAATCATTGAGTCTAAAGCAATACAAGACCCCTAACAATACCTAAGCTACGTTCATCGTTTCGTTGAACTTTTATATGTCAACACTTGAGACCAGGTTACTCATAAAATATTTTTTTCTTCATTGTATTATAATTAAAAGTACGACGATTTCCACTTTGGTTAATAAAGTTTCCACAAAATTTACTTCATTTGGAATTATATAAATTTACTTCATTTGGAATTAGTGTTAAGTTTTCAAAAATGATGATTATTATTCATTCTTGAGCGTCTTGTATAAAACAATTTGTAATTTTTGACATGTGTAATTTTCCTCTGTGATTTTAAATATCTTACAGTGTAAAAACAAAATGTACTGATAGTGGAAATGTGTATAAACTGTACAGAGAAGAAGTCAGTTTTCAAAAGTGGTTTATTCATTAAAAAAATCTTTTTTAATAACCCTTATTACCTTCCAGAAACCGTCAAGACTGTAACATTAATTTTTTATTAGATGAGTATTTATACAAAGAAAATAATGATGTCATAACACAATTATTATGTCGTTTCTCGATATTTGAGTTTCACAAAAAAAAAAACAGATTTTCCTTCGCGCAGCTCTAAAGTTAAACCTTTTCACTTAACAGGTCATGTAACATAGTAAGCCTTGTTGGAAAAAAACAGCAGCCTTGTTAATGTTGGCTTCATGATTTAGTACGGCGCTGAGGTGATGGATCTCAGAGCTTCATCTTAAAGTTCAGGAAAGTTCATATGTGTAATCAGGTATTTTTCCACTGATTTTGTAAAGATGACAACGAAAAAATTGTCAACAATTCAACTAGTGTAGTTTATTCATAAGTTGTGTCAAGTTACTCTATTTTTAGCTTAACAATAGTTTAAAGCTACGTTGAACAATCTCGATAGCCGGCTAAGCTATATCCGAGAAACAATTATAAACGATATTCTAAGAGTTTAGAAAAATTTACTAAAATAAAATGCAATCAACACTTTTTTATTCGTAAAACACACCTTTTAAATCTGGAGGTTTCATTTTGACGGTACCAAAGACAATGCTTTCATGATAAGTTCTTTTTTTACGATAGGTTTTTTATTATCTTTTTGTTTTGTTGCAAATCACCACATAACAATTAAGAAGATACTCGTGACCTACATGGCAGAACACCTGTATTCCATTCAAAGGATTGGGGGTTCTTTTGCCGTTGATACCGTTTTTGTTTAAAATGATTTCAGTACGGTATTTACTTGCTTGCTTTTAAGAGATGGGCATATGAAAATAAACTTATTTAGTTGTATTATATTCAATATGACTATAATATAACCATAGTATGATATATCCAACATACTCTTCTGTATATATGTAGTTAATACAATTAAATAACTGAATTTTCTGAAACCCAAATATTTTTTTTCAAAAGCCATATTTCTTTTTTAATATTTTTTATTCCTTGTCATGTCATTCATCAAAAAAGGTAACAGCATTTAGAACAATTAGAGATTAAATTTAACTACATTTGGTTCATTTAACCATTCAAAATCTTTAAAATATCATTAACTCCGTTTCCAAAAACGATTTTATATACAAAAGATATACTTAATTTGTGATAATTTTTTTAACAATAAATCTTGAGCGTTTACAAAGCGAATCGGGGCAAAAATCTTCTGAATGCTTCACGTTTTACACGAACATTCTTTCATTGCCCACCGAACATTTTCAATTCGTTTCAAACAGCCTTTCAGTTATACCCTAGTCATATAAAATTCCGGAGATTTCTCTGGCACGCCGTGTAGTGTGTGTGTGGCGATTCCCTCGAACTCACCCTTACTAATAGCCCTTCTTCTACCCCATCTCCGGAGACGGGATGAAGCACGGAGTCTTGAGATAGCAGACTGGTGTTAGGACTTTGGGTATATTGGCGAAATTTCTTAGACTTTTTATTCTTCCATCACGTATTTCATCGTATAATATATTTGTTTTGTCTAACATAATGTATTTTTTAAGTTTAGATAATCGATGACTTATTTGGCTCAAACGTTGATTGCTTGTCATAGATCGTGTTGTATATAGTTTGAATCCCGATGAGTACCTAATCTTTTGTCTTTTTCTTTGCGTTATATATTTTTTAAATTTAATTCTAAATTTCGATACACGTTAACACGACTTAACATTTATTATAAAAAAGAAAATAAACATCATAGTCAAATAACTATAGTTAAAGCTGGAACAATATTAAAATACAAAAAACGATGACTTCGTTTTTTTTAAACTAAGCTTAATTAACTCATCTGAAGAGGTTTTATTGTGTGTTTCATAAAATAAGCATATTAATTTGCTAAAGTCAAGTGCTTTATTTTTATTCCAGTTATTAAAATATTTAGGCTTGATATTTTATTAATTCCAGGAATAATATTCTACGCCTGAACTATTTAAATTAAATTAAACATTTTGAAAAATGGATAATTTATGTTTAACTTGACCATTGAGGAGTTCGGTCTTAATTTATCAACTGAGAAGAGAAAAATATTATGTAAATTCATCCCTTGTAAAAGGTACTCGAAATGAGTTAGGCATCACAAAAATATACCTATCTATGGCGTTAATGATTGTCAGGTACTGTATTAAGGTTGTATTGTTTTGCATGAAAGTGTAAGCAGTAAATTTCTTTGTTTGATCGTTGTAATTATCTTAAGCACATTAATCAAGTGTGAATAATGGCCTTCTCTAGAATTTGTCTCCACTGACATCACCCTTGAGGATCGTTTTCTTTGCTTACCCACTAGTCGCCCTTCTGAAATTACATCACCGTATTTTATAAAAATTTTTTGAGAGATGAAACTCTTCCATTCAATACACTTGTAACAGGAAGTAGGATGTTTTATTATTTATAAATCTCAGATTTTCTTCATGCATATTTTTAAGGTTCTGAAATACTCACATTTTTTGAGTACATAATAGGTTAGTCAATAAGTTTTGAAAGCGACATCTATGGAGCAGTAGAAAACCAAAATTTCTACGCCATTTTAATATTTAATTTTTTATAAGAACGTACTCAAAATTTTATTTCGATCTGTCAATTAATTCTTTTTTTACAAGCCATTTGAAGTTGACGTGTCAGTGTATTTTTTAACAATGGAAAAATCCGAGTATCGTGCAGGGATTAAATTCTTTGTTTTGTAGGGTTTATAGGCTACTGTGATCCATGCAAAGATGGTAAAAGTATTAAAGGAGTCTTCTCCTTTATTTCCAACCGTTCACCGATGGGTTTTGGGAGTTTAAGCGTGGACGTACAAGCGTTGAAGACGATCCACGCTCAGGACGTCCAAAAAGTGCATCAACACCAGAAATCATAGCGAAAATACAGGATATGGTTTTGGAAGATCATCGATCGACTGTGGATGTGATAGCTGACACCATAGACATCTCACATGGAACAACATGGCATATTTTGGCTGAAGTTTTGGGTTTCAAAAAACTGTGTGCACAATGGGTGCCGCATTTGCTAACAATGCAACAAAAACACGTTCGAATGCGACTTTCTGAGCAACATTTGGAGCAATTTCGAAAGGATAAAAAGGATTTTCTGCGTCGATTCATCACTATGGATGAGACTTGGGTCTACCACCATGATCCTGAATCAAAACAAGAGGCTAAGGAGTGGTGTGAACCAGGCACTTTGGCTCCGAAGCGAGTTCGTGTCTAGAAATCGGCCAAGAAGGTGTTAGCGTCAGTTTTTTGGGATGCAAAAGGAATTTTATTGATAGATTATCTCCAAACTGGTAAGACAATCAACTCTGATTATTATTGTGACCTTTTGGACCAGTTGGATGAAAAAAATTGTGAAAAAAGACCCGGTTTGCTGAAGAAAAAAATCATTTTTCATCAAGACAATGCACCTGCTCACACAGCTCAAAAAACCATCGCGAAAATCAGTGAATTGGGGTACGAATTGTTGCAACATCCACCCTATTCGCCAGATTTAGCTCCCTCTGACTTCTGGCTGTTCTCACACCTCAAAAAATTCCTTCGTGGAAAGCATTTTTCATCAAACGAAGAGGTTATAGCCGTCGTAGAGGAGTATTTTGCAGGCCTTCCAGAAAGTCACTTCCGTGATGAAACAACAAAGTTGGAAGATCGTTGGACCAAGTGTATTGATCTTATGGGAGACTATACTGAGCAATAAAAGTGATTTCCTCCCAAAAAAAATGTATTTTCATTTCCGCTTTCAAAACTTTTTGACTAGCCTAGTACATCCGTATTCCTTTATTTTATATGTAGTAGTTTTATGAATTTAAATGAATTAAAGAGTAAATAGCACCCCACTTAATCCATATTAGTTTGAAATGTGGAGATATAAACTATAAAAAATGAGAGTAAATGTAGAATAAAAATGAAAAAAAATTTAGAAAAAATATTTATGTATGTCAAATCTGATTTTTAATTGTCTGTCAGTTGTTTGTAAAAGTTCGATGTAAAAGGTTTGTTTAACTCTTATTAATTTTTAATAAGAATCTATGAATATTGTTGGTTTTTAAATGACTTAATATGTGTTGCAAAAGTTCGACTTTAAAAGAAAACATTAAAACTTGAAGAAATGTGTATTTTTAACGGCACTATTTCTTTGACCGCTTTTCACTGAATATAGCATATTATTTAGTTGACATCAAATTTATCTTTTGGTAGATAATGTTTATCAGTATTCATAGTATCGAAATCTTTTTTGAAACAAGCACAAACCAAGCAAAAGTGTCAAACAAGCGTGACCCATAAATTACATTGTTGTCACAGGACTTGGACCTAACTTGCACGATTGTTTGTGTTCTTTAGATGAAAGGCACAACTTCATCGTCTCCATTTGTGACCGAATAGTTCCCTTAGTGTGATGTGGCCGCAGCTTTCCCCAACTTATCCACCAAACCATTCCCCAGCAACCCTTCCGACATATAATTCAGAAATGCAAGACCCTTGGTGTGTGAGAAAATATATGAGGTATGTAGACGAGGCGACTCCTTCACATTTCACTGTTGGTTAGGAAAATCAAGTGTTATTTATTTGATACACTAAGGTCTGAATTTGTTTTAGTTTGCTTTGTAAATATTTGTGTCATGAGTGAAAGTTATTGGCCTTAGTGATCAAATAGTTACAGTGTGTGTGATAGACCCTGAAGTTCTTTCTCGGTTATTAACTAGTTGTTTTAATTTTCAGCCCTTTTCTATCACAATTTAAAACTACGTTGGCATTAATTATCGCTAAACATACATGTATATATTCTGAGCGATTGTTGCAACAGTCTATGTAATAAAAAAAACCGATATAAGTAAACAAAGTGGAAAATAAATGTCACTACGGTACATGTGACAAAACATAGCTAGTGCAGTGGATCGGTAATAATGTCAGTTAAACCCTCTTTTTATTCCCACCACTCTCTTTTATTTCACTTCATTCTTTTTTCCGAGTGATGTTTTCGATTGATTTTTTTAAGTTCTATATATTCCAACGTTTCAAAAATCTCATTATTTGTTTAAAATAGCTTTTCATAAATTCTCTTAATTATTTTTGGTTTTGGTAAAAATTTGTCAGAATTTTAAGGTGTTGGTCTTTAAAAAAAAAGAAATCGTCTAAATTGTTTACACATTTGCTGTTCACCTTTACTTTTATAACATCACGTGATTTCCGTATTGTGGTAAGTATAGAGGATAGAGTGTCAAATTTTCCTACTTCAAAACACATATTTCACTTTTTCTACATCCACGTATCTTTTCATATAACTCTCACAGCTTCTCTGGTTTTTTTTCATCTCCTTTCAAATTGGCATTTACTAGATTTAATTATACTTTCCTTTGTCTTCCTGTAGCACGTCTTACATTATATTTGCGCTGTATATCTATTTCGTAAGTCTTTCTGTATTCCAAATCTACAACAGAACACACTCTTATACTTTATTCAACACATCCGCTTAAAAATCACATTCATCCTTAATCATTTCATTCAGTTTCTGTCATACTATTTAAACCCATATATTATTGCTCTGTGTATGCATTTCAAAATTATCATAGTCAAAGTTTGATGGTAGAACGGGAAAAAATTATAACTTCGTTTTATTTTTTAGTTTTATATTGTAAAACCTGGCAAGCCTTGTAACACTTACATACAGCCAGAAAAATGTTGAAAACAATGCAACAATTTTAAAGAAAAAATTGGCTCTGACGTGAATTGAACCTGCAACATCCGGATTGAAAGATAGATATTGAACTATCAAAAACTTTAAGAGAAAAAATTATTTATCACTTTTTTTTCATTTGTAAAGTAATTATATGCGAGTAAATACATTTCAATAAAATTTTATTAAATTTCATAAAAATAAACATTGTGATATAAACTTGAAATATATTTTAATGGAAATATACGAAACGGTACGAAACACCTGCTTCATCCCTACAACCCTTTTAGAAACGATCCATTCGCGTAGCCGCTCCTAATAGGGTAGAAAATACCCAGATCGGAAACGAATTTTCATGAAAATTTTGACCCAATTTTGAATCTGTGCATCGTTGGAATGTTATTATATATTAGATACTTTATCTAAATCATTTTATCTGAGTGATTCGTGGATCGAAGTCAATCATTTTATAGTCTAGTGATTTTATCTGAAAATTTCCATAAAATAAAATAATTCGAAAGATAAAGTGAATATGAAATAATGTAGTATATATGTTTTGTAGTATTGCAAGAAGAGACATCATTTAAGAAATTAGTTTTACTAGTTCAGTAGCATTAAATGAAACATATCGGAAGGAGGCACGATTCTTCAACAGAAGCAAACAATTAATATTGTAAATAATATTATGTAAACTCTTAATAATCTTATAGTTGAAAAATGTCATTCATTCTTTATAACGAAATATCCTTACAAAAATCCTTGGTCACATAATTCATTATTCTACATATAATAACGGGGACGA
Source organism: Odontocerum albicorne (assembly GCA_949825065.1). NCBI lineage: Eukaryota > Metazoa > Arthropoda > Insecta > Trichoptera > Odontoceridae > Odontocerum > Odontocerum albicorne. The sequence continues at coordinate 25,076 of CATKWJ010000542.1, read as the reverse complement.
GACACAATTTATTTACTTCAAACATATTTCTTATCCAATTTTCAGGAAAAGGAGTTCATTTAATGCTACGCACTTTTGGTTTTTTAATAAACTCCAGAACAGCTGAATGTTGAAAAGTTCAAAATACTTTTTTTCTCTAATTTCAATCCCTTGATTATTTCCTTCGATATGTTAAATCGACCACCAGTATATAACATACATACGAGTATATACATAACATCACGTTATATCTCTTTTAGGATATACAGAGATAACATATATTCTTATTTTCCTTTCCAAACGAACATCGTTATTTATTTTCTTTTGCATTCCTTTTTAAATATTCCACACGCCAATTCTTAGTTCTGTCTTCCTCCTTCCGTCATTGTCAGATACATACCACGTTGGGTGGCGAGCCTTTTTAATGTCTTTGTTCATATTTCCGCTTGACCTGCGTATCATCCATCACTCTACACACACAATTCATTTCAATATTTGGACAGCTTTACATGCATCGCTACCTATAAAAGTTGATATATCACCTAATATATGTGAATTTTAATGTTTCAGCAATGTCTAAGAGCTTATTTGAAATTTGCAATAAGGGCGTAATACTACTTTGTCACAGGCCTTACATATTGAAGGGATTTTCTATACCCACAAAACGAAAGGCTCTTAGAATAAATCATACACTTTTGCTTAACGGTTAGCCTTTTTATGAAATATACGTAAATTTTTAATGAATTATAATGTAAAGTAAAAATAAAATAAATAATGCAAACGTATTCATACACACCATCATGCCATTTCCATATCGGGGTAGGCAGAGAAGACAGCGCAAAATACTTTGTATTGTACGAGTATTATCATTTTGTTTAACACTTTCTTTGTTTATGGTCAACCTGGTGAGCTTATTGCTTCGTGGAAATGTCTTCCAATCAACCAAAAAAATGTTATAGAGGCCTTAAGTGTAAACCAGACTAGAATATTTTTAGAAAATCTGTGTTCATACGGAAATCGAACCTACAACTTCCAGGCTGAGAGACTAGCGTTTAACCAACTTTTTTATCTCGACACACTTCCTCAATCTCTCTCACATCTATATACTTACTTATTTAACTTCTACGATTTATCTAATTTTTTAAGTTTCTTTCTTTCCAAATACCATTGTTTTGATCCAATTATGCTTTCCTTGGTCGTCTTACTCCACGCCTTCAACTCACATATGCATTAAATGTTTTTAATTGGTAGTTTATTCTTGTTTTAATTCTACACGATGAAACAATCTAATAGTGCTTTGCTTAAACTTAATTTATTCATTCTACATAATGAAAACATCTAATAGTGCTTTGCTTAAACTTAATTTATTCATTCTACATAATGAATACATCTAACAGTGCTTTGCTTAAACTTAATTTATTCATTCTACATAATGAAAACATCTAATAGTGCTTTGCTTAAACTTAATTTATTCATTCTACATAATGAAACCATCTAACAGTGCTCTGCTTAAACTTAATGTTTTCATTCTACATAATGAAACCATCTAACAGTGCTCTGCTTAAAATTTAAAAATATAACGGAAATTGACGACATAAGAAGGTTTCCAGCAAAACAGTTAATTTTCTCTATTTGACAAAAGAAAAAGTAAAGTAGCTCATTTTTTTTATCAAATATCTATGTTTTAAATTATCGACGATTTTATAACATTGAAGTATATTCATTTCTGCCGGTTGTTATAGGAACATCTGCAAAATGCGGCATTCTGAATAATTGTAAATAAATACGTTATGTTAGTGACAATACACAGGATTGGGTTATGAGAGATTACGTAAAGTGTTCGATTATTCTAAGCCAAAATAATAAAATATTAATCTAATGTTAATATGAAACCAGATTGTTTTAAACAAAAATGTCATAAATCTCCAAGTATTTTTCCCAACTATGGTGTTAACATAAGTTGTGTTCGTTTTTTTTTTCAAATTTAAAAATGAGCACCAAAAGTAAAACAAATTGGTAAAAGTTATACGTCAGTCGAAAGAAAATTTTCTGCTCCACAAGATATTGTGTTTGCTTTTACGTTAGATATATTATTTTATTTGATTACAAGCCTTCAAAATGGAATGGCAAGTAGACGAAAGTGACCATTTTCGACACCTCCTTCTGTTCGCGTTCAATTGAGGGAATAAAGCTGCCAAAGCTGCTCGCGATATTTGCGAAGTGTACGGTGAAGATGCTACGAATGAAAGGATAGCTCGTCGATGGTTTTTGCGTTTCAAAGATGTTAATTTCGATCTGAACGACATAGAGCGTTCCGGATGACCAGTGGACTTCGATGGAAACCGCTTAAACCATATTATTAATGAAGATCCCCTAAAACCACCGTAGAATTGGCTGAGCAGATGAATTGTAGTCACATGACTGTATACCGCCATCTTAAATCAATGGGAAAAGTCCAGAAGTTCGGCGCTTGGGTTCCACATGTTTTGAGTGAAAACAACAAAAATCAACGTTCGAAAATTTCTGCTGATTTGCTCGCGCGTCATCAAGCTACGCATGACCACAAGCAAAGGTTCCTTTACCGCATCTGGTGATCCTTTACTGGTGATGAAAATGGTGCCTTTATGTGAATATGAAGAAACGGGAAGAATGGGTGAGTTATGGTCAACAAGCAACGCCCAGAGCGAAACAAGGTTTGCATCCGCGCAAGACGACGATTTGCATCTGGTGGGATTGGTAAGGCGTCATCCACTACGAGATACTTGAACGCAATCAAACAGTTAACGCGGAGCTATACATTCTGCAAATGCAGTGTCTCAACACTGCAATTCAACAAAAAAGGCTGGATTGGCAATATGACGTTATTCTGCAACACGATAACGCCCGCCCTAAAATCGCCAGCATTACGAAAAAGGCCATTCAAACGCTTGGTTGAGAAGTCCTGCCGCACCCTCCATATTCCCCAGACCTTGCGCCGTTGGTTTCCACCTTTTCCGGTCGCTTTCTAACAATTTGCGCGGCGTTTCATTCAATAATGATGTCGAATTGCGGACATGGTTGGACGAATTCCTCGAGTCAAGACCGGATGGTTTTTATCGCACAGGCATTTAAAACTAGTAGAACGTTGCCAAATAATGAAGGAGGAAACGTTATTGACTAATTTGTTGTAAAATAATGAAGAAGAATACATTATTGACTAATTTGTTGTCATTTTTTTTGTTGTGACCTCTTGTTCTCTTCATTTGAAAAAAAAACGGACACAACGTATGCTAACACCCTATAATTTGTTTCTACTTCGTACAATGACAAATATATTTTGTTCATTTTACTTATTTTATTTAGAAGGGGAAAATCCCATAACAGACAAATTTTGCATTTTTTTGTTTTCACAAAAACAAATACCTTTAATATTTTTTAATGTTTACTGGGAACACTTTAATAACGTCGATAAAACAAAAGTAGGAGTATAAAGAAGAATTCTTATCAAAGTTAACATTTTTCGTAGAAATTTAATTTCTTCTGAAAAAATATCCTTGTTAGTAATTTACACCCTTAAAATCATATTTTCAATTAAATTAAAAATATTTTTCATATCTTTTATAAATCTTAATTTTGAGTATTTTTTTAAATTTTCTTTTGTTTGGTGTCAAAAAAATCATTTCCAAAATCGGTTTCCTACGATCCTTGTTTTATGTCTTCCTGCAGCTCATTTGCATCGAATTTATATTATTTTTCGTTAAATTAAAAATTCTTCCGAATGTTAATATGTTTAGTTTAAAAAATACTATATTGCGCTTTCGTTGTATAAAATACAACCAGCCATGCTTAATACCATTTAATCATGCTTATGATACTCTTCAATGAATCCTATTTGATGATTCAGGCATAATGATTGCGTGTATATACGAGTATTACCTCCAGTCTTAGTTATCGAGCCTTTAGGTTCAGAACTACTTGAGCTGGTACAAAACTCACGGTTCGTCATTTCACGTGTTGGCAATATAACCCCGCCCATGAAGAAACAATAACACTGGCAAAACTTTAGCGCGTGTGAGTATCGTTACCATATTGGATTTTTTTATCACGTGTTTTACTCACTGAGGTCGTCACGTCATGCCATGTGACTATCTCTTCCAACCGACTGAAGATATACTCGTATTTCAAGAATCCTGATGTGAAAACTATACTGAAACCTTTTTTTAATTGAATACAAACAGCGGAAAATTAAACCTGCTATCCCCGAGTTAGGCCAAGAAGGTCGTACAATGAATGATACACATAATCAAAAAGACAAAAATCATTGTTATTCATTGTGATTCTATCACTTTATGTTATTTTCGGTTTTATATATACTACTCATCTCTCTTCCAGCCATCGAGAAGAAGTAAATGAAGCAAGTTACATGGTCGGATAAATCATTCAAATGACTATCCATCCCCACGAAATCCATGAACACATAACATACGTGAGCATATGCCCACAAAGACGGGCAATCACCCGAACATTTCTTTTCATATAAAGTGAGATATCAATCAAAGGAAAAGGAAGGGATGGTGGAGAGGAAATGAAAAAAATTAACCATGACAGAGTGTTATCTATTAGCACTCCTAGGTTTTTAACAGTTTTATGTAATGGTATGATAGAGCCATCAAGTAATATTGGAAAGAGTAAGTCAATGTTGAATTTACCAAGAAGCTGAGAGCTGCCAATGAACATCGCTTGAGACATCGTAGGATAAGTGAGTAAGCCATGCTCCTCAGTCCACTCAGAGATAAATTGAAGGTCCGCATTTAGATCATTCAAGGCCGTGTGAAAGCAATTTGGATCAAAATGATTATGTATCTGCAAGTCATCCGCATACAGATAATAAGAACACTTAAGATATGATGTTATTGGGTTGATGAATATATAAAAAAGGAGTAGAGAGATAATTTTACCTTGGGGAACGCCTGCGGAGAGATCTATCTGTCCATTTAGATATACGCTCTTGGTATTTACAAGATTGTTGCCTTCCTTTTAAATAGCTCGAAAACCAAACAATGACCGATTTTAAATTAAATTTAAACAGCTCGAAAACCGATAATTATCATGTGTATAAAAAATGAAAGTAAAGAAATACCTCAATATACTCGTATTATAAATCGCCTTCGTTCTTAAGACTAAACCTTAGATATCCTGGTGGCTAATAAAGTAGACTTACTCGTATATACTGACATTTATATTGTGTACGTTTTATATACGGTGCCGTGTCTCAAGCTCAGGTAGAGAAGACTTCTTGTTGTCCTTTAGCTCATTATATTTTTCAAAACTTGGTATCCCCTTAAATCTTTCAGCAAACCCTTATAATCCCTCTTACATTGCCCTTTTCAAAATTTGTTCCCGAATTCGATCGAGGTTTACCTCGAATATTCAATGTGTAGGTAACATTAATACAGGATTTACATTTTTCGTCTTACCATTTCTTTAAATAGTTCAAAAAAGATCCTTTTTCTTAGTTTATACGGAAGTTTTATTTCATCTCTTTTCTCTGTAAAGGATAATCTGGAATAAAATATAATTTTTATAAAGAAGGAAAACTTTTACTTTCATCGATATATATATATTTAACGTGTATTGTATTTCAAGTCTTAGCAATATAGTCTTAATTTAAAGTAAGTAACAAATAATGAAGATAAAAAATATTTTTTTTGCACAAATATATGAGTATTGTGGATAAAATTTCCGGAAATTCCTGAAATACTCAGGGATCAGCTGTGGCTTTTTTGGTTTACAAAATTATTTTTTTATGTTGAAATACATGACAAAATTATATTTTACAGATGTGCGCTTCAAGAGACGTACTGAGTTCATCTAAGTCGTTGTTAATAGTCTAGTTGAGAAAGATTGAGCGAAAAAACCGTGCTTCCGTGATAAGGATTTCTAAAATGGGTATTAATCCTGTTTGTTGCTGCATTATGATTAAGGTGAGTGCTCTCTGGGAGACGTGATACAATGAGTTCTTATAAGCCTATTTTAACAGTTTAGTTTATTTGCTTTCAGGAACTCCCAACTTTGATTTCTTAGTCAGGGATTCCTAGGCGAAGTTAAAATGTTGTTTTATGGGGTTTCAGACTATGGTGATGCATTACATGATGGAATTATTATTTTGAGATCTTCCACCTTACAAACATGCTACACTGAGGTCATCTGAGCCAGTGTTAACAGTTAAGTTAATATAGATTGAACGAACAGACCGAGCTAACTAGAAGATAATTTTAAAGTATACAATTGACTCCTTTGATATGACAAATAAGGATTTCAAGGATACTTAACATAAGTGCACTCTGAAAGATGTTCGACTGTTACAATGCCATATTTAGAATGACATTTGATCCCTAAATAACTTTTTAAAAAGTTAGTATTTTTTACTTAACATTTAATTTAACATAAGATCGACATATTTTTTAGTGTTGGTAGTTTAATGGATGGACGTCAGGAATTGCGTAGTTATTTAAATGGGGTTTCTTAAGTTAACATTTATTGATAAATGTTTTTAATTTTGTTTTATCAAACACTGTTTATTCCACTTTTTTGTAACGGTATAACCCTACCGGTTTCAAGGCTTTCACCCCATCATCAGGGGAGCACAAACTAGACTTATTTGAGGTCCCTTGATGATAAGGTGTGCACCTTGAAACAGGTAGGGTTATACCGTTACAAAAAACTGGAATGAACAGTGTTTGATAAAACAAATGACAATGTCTTTAAACTTCTACAATGCCTTATCTATAAATAATATATGTTTTTAATTGATCTAGAATCTATGTGTACCTCTCTAAATGACTATTAAGTAAATGTGTTTTTATTTATTTTATCCTAAAAAGTTACATATTTAGTTTTCAAAGTGCTGTGATTACTGTGGGTCAACGAAAGATTGTACCTTGTCCTGAAAGTAATTATTTTTTACAATCCTCAACATCCCTTCGAACCCTTTGTCGACCCTCAATAATCCTTTTTTGCATTACCCTTCTAGATTTTCCCCCTGGAATCCACCAAAGTGTTATATAATTGCAACGTAGATGAGAATTCTGAATTTCGCGAAATACGTGTTCATCGACAAATGTCTTTTTAGATTTAATTATCCCTTTTAGTCAATTAAAATCTCGTCTCAAAATTATTGTTTTTAACCGTCATCATCTTTTAGTGGACAACATTATTCAAATGTTTTTCAGTATTTTTCATCAAATCCGTATTGATAATTTTGACATATTAAAAAGCGTAGCCAGGAGACAACTTGTATCTAGCCTCATAAATGAAGACTCACTAGGTTGTTAAGTCTAGGTTCATTACCGAGCGTGTTGGCAATACTACCCTTCACGTGAATATACCACAATACTTGCACACGCCTAGTGCGTGGGAGTATTCTTAGTAGAAAGTATTAAAAAAAGTGGTTTTATTCATTTAAATAAAACCGTTGAGTGATGATTCTTAAATTATCATTATTTGAGAGACGTAACATTCACGTGACCTTGAAGTGACCTTTGGGCAAAAATGAATAAATGCAAATTAGCTCTTCAGTATCCGGTGTTCTCTTTTCTCGAACACTTAATGTTATGTTTTCATAAAATTTCGGGCTTATTATAAAAACTTTAATTTATATGTCGTCTGAGAAAACGGTCAACCAAACTCGAAACTCAAGTGATTAATTGTTGAAAATACTTGACAGCAATTCCTAAAATTTTATATTTATATTCACAGATTAAGATACAACGGCCACCTCTTACTTGTGGTTTATATTAGTAAAAATATAAAAACATCGGTTCTTAATGAAGCATTGTAGTACAAAATTTTATATTTATATTCACAGATTAAGATTGAACGGCCACCTCTTACTTGTGGTTTATATTAGTAAAAATATAAAAACATCGGTTCTTAATGAAGCATTGTAGTACAAAATTTTATATTTATATTCACAGATTAAGATAGAACGGCCACCTCTTACTTGTGGTTTATATTAGTAAAAATATAAAAACATCGGTTCTTAATGAAGCATTGTAGTACAAAATTTTATATTTATATTCACAGATTAAGATAGAACGGCCACCTCTAACTTGTGGTTTATATTAGTAAAAATATAAAAACATCGGTTCTTAATGAAGCATTGTAGTACAAAAAATATTGATTTATATTTAATTATTATAAGTTTAATTACACAACTATTTAAAAAAATGTGATTTGAATACCTCAGATCAACCATTTTTATGTATTACAGTCTTAAAATTGAACACTAAAGGCTTGGATGATTAAATTATTTTTTATCAACAAAATCTCTTTCCGAGATTTCATACAACCGATTAAAAATATTTCCTTACGAATTGTTCTAAGACCAGAAGCTGTTTGGTTGCACAAAATATACTGTTGATAGGAGTATCAAAGTTAAAATCCACATGAAACGTTGGTTCCACAAAATAAACTAATCTAAACGTTTTTATACCTGTAATGTGCAGAACGAGAAAAGGTCACTGTCTAAAAAGAAGCCACCTTCATAAAATTCATATCGAGTCCCGCGCTATGCTGTTCCCCTTGAACGACACAGGCACCTCTCCCGCCTAGTGTTTAGGGGTATAAGGATACCTATGACTTCGGTCATATCTATTATTAAAAAAACTACTTAAACATATTTTACTTAAGTAGTTTACCACATATCTTTATACTCCCTCCTTTTCTTCAAACTGTCAGTGGCAAGGTGGAGAACCTATTACTATCGATATCTATGATCGTGTCTAAAGCTTAGTAAATGAAAGTTCATATTAGACTTACAGTTAAATAACATCATAATGATGGAAACTATAAAGAAGAGCTATAAATGAGGAATATTTTAGGATAATAATGCTTCTATAATTTTCTCTTTGATTTGGGTTAATCACCTGTGATTGAGAAAGGAAAATCATTACTGAGTAAACTGCAATATGTGTTATGTGATACGTTGGAAAATAAAAAACTATCCTTCACAAGATCGGAAGGGCAACCCATGCTCAGAAATAAAAGACTGTCCTTCACAAGATTGGAAGGGCACAATCCATGCTCAAAAATAAAAGACTATCCTTCACAAGATCGGAAGGGCAATCCATGCTCAGAAATAAATATATTTTTTACGCAGATACTCGTACATAAGACAGCTTGGATCATTCAACAGTCAAAAATAGTTGATAGAACGTGTCGATATCTTTCTGTCTGATTTCTAGCTGTTGTGGTCACGATATTCGGATATATGTTACAATCTTTTTTTTAATTTGAATTAAAATAAACAAAAAAAATATATACAATTTAAAATAAAAACATCAACAATTTTCACATTCCAACGATTACCAAAAAGATCAGAAACACTAAGTTGTACGGGGAATAATTTTTTTTTGTTTATGACCATGAATTTATTAGAATATCGAAATGTGTTCCTGAATTCATTTATACAGCAAAAATTTATATCAGTTGTAGGAGACATCCACTTTTCATATATTTGTATTTGACCAAAATCATAATTCAAGTGATAAACATCCATAATATTAGATATTCCCATTGTAATATCATGAAACATTATTATGGATGTTGTAAATTTGGCCTTACGAGAATGAGCCATAGATTAACATTTGGTTGTTAAAACTGGGACTGCATGACCTCTATGCCATTAAAGCCTTAACAAAGCTGTTTGAGCCCTTACTCTGTTGCAAGGAGCTAGGTTGGGAGGGGGGGGGGGGGGTGACAAAAGGATGTTAGGAGATATTGAAGGTTTTTCATGAAGCCATCGCTTTGAGCGTCCATTGTTTTTCTAAGAAAATGGTGTTGGAAACAACCTAATGATAAATCGATGCCGTTAATTATGTTAATGATAAATTAAAATTGTGGAATAGATAAATATAAATAGAGGAAAAACATAAAAACAGTATATTGTAGGGATAATTGAAGGTTAGGTTAGGTTATTGTATATTGTAGGGGTAATTGAAGGTTAGCAAGAAAGAAAAAATAATTAAGTCATGATATAGAAGTAGAAGAACGTTAAAATCATTCTAGAAGTAGAAGAACGTTAAAATCATTCTAGAAGTAGAAGAACGTTAAAATCATTCTAGAAGTAGAAGAACGTTAAAATCATTCTAGAAGTAGAAGAACGTTAAAATCATTCTAGAAGTAGAAGAACGTTAAAATCATTCTAGAAGTAGAAGACCGTTAAAATCATTCTAGAAGTAGAAGAACGTTAAAATCATTCCATAAATATATAGTGATGATAACAATTTCAAACAATCAAGGATCATTTTGAAAGATTAGTATTGACAAATTAAATTCTTGATTTCGATGACAAAGACGTTTAAGTTCCAAGACAATCGACAGTCTTCTACAGCATTTCGGTATTAAGTGACTCATAGTGGTTTTTTTGTTGCTTCGTAACATCTTAAAATATATGGAAAATGTTATAATTCAGACGATACAACTTAAGTTGTGGTAAAATAAGGTCTAAGAGTAAAATTAGTCTAAAAGTGATGACGGAAATGGATTTGAGACATCGTTTGCTAAACTTGAATGAAACCTTAAGACAACGATCTCGAAAACCTTTGAACAACGAAGAAATGGTAAGCGAATATTATCAAATAAGAAAATTGAGATAATTAGTAATAAACGTAAAGGAATTTGAATTTCAATGTGATGAAATTATTATTTGTGACAAGAAATTTTTAAATTGTGGTTTAAAAAATAAAACTTCATTAAACAATTAATGATATGTTAATTTTAAATCACAGCTTATAACATCTTCAAACGGAAAACTTTATTAGTAAACTAGTAATAATCCGTCAATAATGACGAATTTTTTTTTCAATGTGACGCTGTGGTGCTTCGAATTGTCGTCATGTTGCTGCTTCAAATTGTCGTCGTATGTTATTACTGCTTCTCTAGTATCCCTTGTGCGTTGTGATTAACGCGATCGTCTCTTCATCATCATCGTACATCAGTAGCCATTTTATAATTTTGATACGAGTACAAATTAACAATTGTGTAATACTTTTTTGAAATCATGCAGAAACAATAAAAATCTTACATTTTAAGATATTTGTATTGTAATAAAATGATGAGTTCAATCCTTAATAATGAACGAAACTGGAACTCTTTAAAAATGTAGAATTTGAATGGAACGAAACTCACAATAGAGTATTTACACATACGGTACGTTACAGGTAGAAAAATTATTTAAACCAATGACAACCAAATTCATTCATTTAAATAGCAATATAAAGTTAGTGAAAATGATATGTCTACCTAATAATTGACTGTCTAATGATATGTCTATCTAATAATTATATTATAAATGTTAGTAGAATTGACCATTTTCACTCGTTATAATTTGTTTTTCGAATTTTTATTTATATTTAACGGTTTAACAACGAAATTATCTCTTCTTATTAAATACATTATTTGCCATACTTTTTTTGTCTCATAACCATATAAAAAAGTGAGACATGTTAAATAATACATATTTGTTATATAAAAACGATCTAACCATGACATTTATTAAATAATAACTGTTAAATCGTAATTAAAATGACCTTTTATGTTACATATGACTGTAAGTACAGCTGAGTTTATATTGTTTGATTCCATTCTGATATCTATTTTTACAAGAATGATAGTTGTTTTCCGCTTGACTAGTCAAGAGCTTGTAGGAATACCTACCCAGATAAATAAATAAATAAATAATTGTCAAAATGAATAAGTGAATTGTTAAAACACAAATAAATTAAATTAATTATTGTTAATAATAAACATACAGGGTCATTGACCGATCAAGTATTCATAGATAGCTACACGTCAAGAACGGCGACAATGTTTACTATTTTTATAGTACCCGCGATTTGTCCAGTCATCTCCAAATATAAATAATTAACCTACCGCCAATCCATGCGCCAGAGCGAGATAGAATATGTATCGCGAACTGGTTCATGCATTGGTATAAATTGCCCGCACTCTGAGAAATAAACATATATTCGTATTGTCATTCAGTCAACTGTCAAGACTTTGTTATTTATTTACCTGCTGTCCACTTATCGATTTATATCCGATTCCTGAGTCTATATTTATTGAATATAAATCAAGATCATCATGACTTATAGAAATAAGCAATCCGCTATATTGATGACTCTGTACGAGAAGTAACGCAGAATCAACTAAAACGAAGATAACGATGTCGATATCAAAATCATCAGCACGTCCTAATAGGACACACGCTACAAAGATAACGACCATCGTTATAAGCTCTTATTCTTTTGAATAATAACAAAAACGGTTAAATCTATAATTGACTTTTAATTGGATGACTTCCGTGTCCTGGCTGGTTAGAAACTTGACTTCTATCCGGGAATTTCGGGTTTTACTATTGAAAACAAAAAAAAGGGGTTCCTTAAATATTGTTCATCTAGAAACAATATTCGGGCACTAGACGTGTGCAAGTATTATCACCGCTTCACATTCGTTAGTATTTCTAACACGTGCAATGACGAACTGAGAGTTCCGGAACTACTTCAGTGGTTTTTAACCCGAAAGGACCAATAACCATATACTCGTATTTTCCCGGCTACGCTCATCAATACGCCCACATGGCCAATTTGGATGAGTTGAGGGGCACTATAGTAATGAGTTAATGAACTTCTAGTGAAATAAGCTTACTGGTGTTATTTTTAAACAAGGAATAAAAAAGACAGATAAAATTAGTATAACAAGTACATACAATACTATACAATCAAAACACAATAATAATTGAATGCCTTCTAAGTTAATTGAAAACGGGTACTTATAACTATTCAGATAAATAGTTACATCTCAAAACAATGTTCACAAGTCCTAATTAATCTTTAACACAGATCATAAGATCCCATGTCAGCATCTCAGCCCAGCGTGAAATGTAATCAAGGATACCGTCCTAAGTCCTCCATGTCGACAGATCCTAAAATATTGGGGGTGTTCAGGACATCAGGTGGAGGCTTCACTCATTTCACGGACTATTGACTCGGGAAAGATCCACTAAGTAACCTCATTTTGTGTCAAAGCTTTATGAATCGAGGGGCTTAGGGTATATGACACATTGTTTACAACAAAGGATCTTAAGAAACAGCGAAAAATCTGGAATGTTGAGTTATTATACAGGATCTTTTGCGGATTACGATAGTTTTGGTGTGAAAGCTAAAACATATTTTGTAAAATTATTTAAAAACAAAAGGAAACTTGTTTTTGTTCATTTAAATAATTAAAAAAGATGCAAAGTAAATGCAATGGAAATGCGTGCACTTAGAACAGTATGCGTTTCGATATATGACAGAATAAGATATGTAATTACAACTATTTTTCTTGAGTTATGTAAAGGAACGCGTTTGGAAATTTAGTTCTTTTCGAGGAAGAGCATCAACTGCCACTTAACCGTTTATGTGGTCTTCCGAGCACGCGGTGTCCTGCGAGAATCTCGTGTGCTGCAAATTATAAAATTCTGTCACTGCCCATCTTATTTAGACGGTCACCAATACCGTTTTCTCCTCCTGCTCCACCTGACCATATCATCTATGTTACATGTCTCCTGGATGTCAAAGTTTCTGACCCTATCTCTAAGAGTTTTTCCTGCGATGGTTTAAAGTATAACCATCTCGGATGATAGAAAAAATTGCTTTATTTTTATTTTTTTGACTAGTTAAGACACAATAAGTAATGAATGATCTGACACAGGTCTAATAAATTCGAAACTTGAAATTACCATAAAAAAATAAACAATTGGTCAAAAACAATGATAATGTTTTATCAAATACTTGTGCTTAGTGATATAAATTAGTTGTTTTCTACTTTTGTTCTAAACAGTACTAACTGGCTGGATTTATTGCCAAGGTGCCAATATGAGTAAACGAGGCCTTAAAGGAAAACTAGACTGACAAACTCCTTTTTTTAATTTCCATAAATATTATACTGATTTCTCCAGTTACATTATGTGGGACTGGTTTTTCATTCTGGAGAGAATTTTTCTCATGGTTCTAGGTGGTACTGAGAATATATCCAATGTACTACTCAGTTGATTCAATATCACTCAATCGTGCACCACCAAGTGTTTAGCCATCACATTGATTCAGCAGAGGATACTTTTTTGCCGGGTTGTAATTATCGGGAACATAAAAAGTATGAACTTTTAATATTGCGGAACAGTTGAAATTAAAATGCAGTACTTTTTTATATAAATAACGCAATGCCTTCAAGTTTCGAAGATTCTATGATTGCAGTCAAAAGTTGGATGTAGTGCGTATATTTAAGATAATCACCCTCTCATTTATACCATCAATACCTCGAAAACTTTTTTTTTTGTTTCAGCATACTTTTATATTTTACAAAGTGGGAAGCCCAAACTTCCAAGGCTTTTATAGTTATGAATTAATTAAATTATCTAAAAAAATTGGTAGCAACAAGATTGATCCAGCAACCCACGGGTTGGGAGACAGGATTCTTACTTACTAAATCACGGAGGTCGACGTTATGAATTCTCAATTATTGTCAACAAATTGGGAACTTAGGAGTGATATGTATTCTCGTCATATCGAAAACTATTTATATTTTCACATCATCCTCTCATGCTGTAAATAATGACATAAGCTGTTGTTTTAATCATGTACGGAACCCGGAAGCCACAGTTTAAACAGTCCTCTACTGGGAACTGTTATATAACGTAGGATTAGCGATGGATTAATTCGAATCAAGCTGCCTCGTTAGCTTCACGCACATACGAGTACGAGTACATAACAGAAATGCTTGCGAATATCCAATATTGTTATTTAATTGCTGGCTGAAGATTATTCTTTTTTGTTTATTTGACCACATTGACGTTTTATATTAATTTATTTTAATATATGCATTATTAGTATATTGAATTCAACAACACCATTTTGTATGTAGGTACTTACCCTTCGACCCTTTCGTGTAGCTCGTGACTGAGCATCATAACTCCCATGGAAGGCTCTGATGACTCCTCTGTTTACCCTTATCTTACGTCAAATCACATTGTTCATAACTCGCACAAAAGGCTATATATCCCTAAGGTAATGGCTATCTATCCATATGGTTATGGCTATCTATCCCTATGGTTATGGCTCTCTATCCATCCCTATGGTTATGGCAATTTATCCATCCCTATGGTTATGGCTATTTATACCCATGGTCATGGCTATCTATCCATCCCTATGGTTATTATGTTGTTGATGGAATACATATCCGCGTATATTGGTTCATAGTATACGAGCTATTGCACGTCAGCAAGCAATCACACGCACACACATTTGGCTTGAACAAAAAAAATCAGTCTGTTAACTGTCATATCCAACTATTTGTAATTTTATTTTATTTTTTGTTAAATGATTTCTTAATTAAATGTTAAAAAATATACACCATAAAACTTATATTAAGCAATATACCTTTTTCGCATTTAAAAACATTGTCAATCTTATTCCTCGTGATCGATTATGGTTGCCAACCGTCTTGTAGAAGAAAGTTGTCTGTACGTGTTTTTTTATAGGTAATCTGTTGCACTTCAGTAAGCACACAGTCCTGACAGACAAATAACAAAGT
The DNA here is from genome assembly GCA_949825065.1 of Odontocerum albicorne. Taxonomy (NCBI): domain Eukaryota; kingdom Metazoa; phylum Arthropoda; class Insecta; order Trichoptera; family Odontoceridae; genus Odontocerum; species Odontocerum albicorne. The sequence goes on along the minus strand of CATKWJ010000542.1, from coordinate 9,485 downwards.
TCCGATGCCAAGATCAACGTTTTTTATAGAACAAAAAATGGCTAGTTAATAAAATGAAAGAATCATACACCAGAAATCATAGCGAAAATACAGGATATGGTTTTGGAAGATCATCGATCGACTGTGGATGTGATAGCTGACACCATAGGCATCTCACATGAAACAACATGGCATATTTTGGCTGAAGTTTTGGGTTCAAAAAGACTGTGTGCACAATGGGTGCCGCATTTGCTAACAATGCAACAAAAACACGTTCGAATGCGACTTTCTGAGCAACATTTGGAGCAATTTCGAAAGGATAAAAAGGATTTTCTGCGTCGATTCATCACTATGGATGAGACTTGGGTCTACCACCATGATCCTGAATCAAAACAAGAGGCTAAGGAGTGGTGTGAACCAGGCACTTTGGCTCCGAAGCGAGTTCGTGTCCAGAAATCGGCCAAGAAGGTGTTAGCGTCAGTTTTTTGGGATGCAAAAGGAGTTTTATTGATAGATTATCTCCAAACTGGCAAGACAATCAACTCTGATTATTATTGAGACCTTTTGGACCAGTTGGATGAAAAAAATTGTGAAAAAAGACCCGGTTTGCAGAAGAAAAAAATCATTTTTCATCAAGACAATGCAACTGCTCACACAGCTCAAAAAACCATCGCGAAAATCAGTGAATTGGGGAACGAATTGTTGCAGCATCCACTCTATTCGCCAGATTTAGCTCCCTCTGACTTCTGGCTGTTCTCACACCTCAAAAAATTCCTTCGTGGAAAGCATTTTTCATCAAACGAAGAGGTTATAGCCGTCGTAGAGGAGTATTTTGCAGGCCTTCCAGAAAGTCACTTCCGTGATGGGACAACAAAGTGGGAAGATCGTTGGACCAAGTGTATTGATCTTATGGGAGACTATACTGAGCAATAAAAGTGATTTCCCCTCAAAAAAAATGTATTTTCATTTCCGCTTTCAAAACTTTTTGACTAACCTAGTATTGGACACGCACGATAAGGCAGGGAGTCTGAACCATACGTGTCTAGTCAAAATAGTCTGAAGATGCGCGCGTGCTCTCAGAGCAGACAACTGTCCGACGCGAGGTATTGTACAATCAATTTTACAATTATGTGGAAGCACGGAGTTCTGAGCGTTACGGTTACCTGTGATGCTAAAATTTCTCAAATACCAACACCTATGGGACCGAAGAAAATTTCTCCCGACCACCTGTCTCACACCAAATATATGATATAGGTGTTCATTAAGTGATTGACCTAAAGACCCATCATCAAAGAGTCTTTGAGTTATAAGAACCCCTTAAGTGGTTATGTCATTCAAGATTCTTCTATATGTAGGTATTAGCTGTGTGGTAATTTATTAATTTTAACTCTTCCTTACCAAGTTTTCGTTAAAAATGACCGAAGTGGAAAATCTTGAAGACATTTAACACAGACATTTATCCACTCAGCAAAACCGTGCTCTGAGTTGTTAATTCTTCTGCCACGCCACGTTGGGTTGCAACAACCATTTCGGATTTGAATTAATATTTGGTTGCTCTTTTGTAAACGTAGCAGGGTTCCGCTTTTCATTATTTTTGCGGAAAGAAAACAGAATAAATTTATTTTCTGAATGCGAATGATGTTTACTCTGCCTTCCTCAAGAGCTCCATCAGACAAAACATTTCAGGGATCACAAACAATGCTCATTTATTTGTTTTTCCATAGTACGTTTCGTTTAACGTTGTGGATTTCACCAAAAGATCTTAGCTTGTTGTTAATGAATTATTTTAATACCTCTGTTATATAATGTGTCTTTGTTCTATTTGTGATATCTTAAAGAATAATAGAGCCTGATTTTTTTTTTCTACGATGTTTTGATACAATCTTTTTTTAAAGTTGATATCCCTGTTACAACATTAACATTCATTATTTTATATGCGTGGCCCACCTGGTGGGCGTATTATTTTATAGTTATTTCTTCTCACCAATCAGCTCGTCTTAAATACCTTCAATTGTTTTGATTTTTGACAGATTCTACATTACAACAATAATCGTTGAATTTGTAGTAAAAAACTACCAGTTTCTATACAACAAAGATATAATTAGAAGAAAGGAATTCCATCAAGAATAAGGAAGGGAAACAAAGGAAAATAAAGTAGGAAGGATATTTTGAGTAGTGTTATATTTTTATTAATTCTCGTTTAAATGTAAATAAGGTAATGCACACTGATAATGCTTGGAAGATACTTCCAAAATCAGAAGGAGAGAGCAAATGAAGATATTTAAAATTAGGAATGGTGGGCACAGGAGTCTCTCATCACTTGATCAAAAAATCGAGCGTTTTCTTAGATAGAATAAATAAAAAAGTATTCGAATAGTAAAGAAGATGCGAAAAGTTTGGGAAGACTTAGAAACACGTGGCACAAAAGAATCAAATTTTGAATGACAAAACACTGTAAAGCTTCTTTATTGAGAAAGCATACATGACAAGGTATACGGATTTGGTAAAATCCCAATATATATTCCAGGACAGGATCAACTGAAGATTTGTTTTCTCTCCCTACCATAATAAAGGTCTGTGATGGTGATATTTATTTTATTTTTGATACAAGTTTGATTATTACATCAAACAAAATATTAGAAAAAAATGTGTAAAACAATAACAACAGAACAATGTAAACCATACTTAAAATAAATAAATAAAAATATTATAAGGTGGCTTAGTAATGTAAACCAAGTTCATTAATGGTCTCAATCCTCAATTTATCCACCGAGATAAGAAAGCTAACGATTTCATACATGTGTACCTGCCTGTATACCTACCTAAAGGAATTGTCAAAATAACGAGTGAATTGTTAAAACACAAAAAAATTAAATTAATTATTGTTGATCATAAACATACAGGGTCATTGACCGATCAAGAATTCAATGATTGTTACACACTACGAACAACGACAATATTTACTATTTACAGCGCGCAAATTGGCTAGCCATCTCCAAATATAAATAATTAACCTACCGCCCGTTCATGTGATAGAGCAAGGCAGATATATATACCCCATGTATTCATTCACTGGTATAAATTGTCCGCACTCTGCGAAATAAACATACTTTTATTGTCGTCCATTCAACTGTCAAGACTTATTATTTATCGCTTGTTGTCACTTTCGTTTTTATCCATCCGCATTCCTGAGTCTATAAGTAAACAAATATCAATCAAAATCATCACAACAGTTAAACATAAGCAAATCCGCTATACATGTATAATTCGTTCAAAAACAAAAAAAATCTATTTCAAGAGTTTCAAATGTTATATCTTTGTTTGTGATGTAACTTATACCTGAGCATTTGATCCGCCTCACTTCTCCAGACCATGAACGACATTGAGTCTAGCATTCAATGCAGTTTTATATTAGTTGTCTCTTTGATTTGTTCCAGCTTGTTGAAGATCATCGTTTTGCTCAGACTCTCAAGACACGCTCCTCAATTTTATATTCTTCTGTAAATTAATCACTGCTGTTAAAAAACTTTCCAATATTCTTCATCCCTTGAAATCGATAATTCTGATGAATACAAAAACAATCACAAGTCAATATCTGTAAATCCATGTTGATAATATAATCTGAGTTGGCGTAATTATGTCTCCGCGTTAAGTCGTAAGAATTGACTTTTTCTACATTTTCTGAATGGGATGCGTAATTTTCTGCCTGTTTTGAGTTGCACACTACTGTCCCATTGTCTTATGCTTCTATTACTTGATTACAGCAAAGTACAATATGTAATTTGGATGCTAACAGGGAGAATTTGGATAAATTGAAAAGCCCCCAAAACATTTATATCCGATTCATATTTGACCTAAGAAAGTGTGATAGTTCTCTCTAAAAAGTATTTTCTTATAGTGATTTTATTTTACATTTGACAAGTTTAATCCTATTACATCAAACAAAACTCAAAATATTAAAACAAAATTAAATAATATTTTTTTTAAAAATAACTATAGAAACAGCTAATCATATTAATAAGTGGGTCAGTTATGCCAATAACAATAGGAACAGCTAATCATACTATTAACGTGTTCCTCGCGGGAATCACAAACGCCTGTGATCTGACAACAATCCAAGTTTCAAATCACAAATACTTAAAAAAAATGACACAAAACCGGAATGAAAATGAAACTTAAATTTAAAATAATATATATTTTAGCGACATCTCTGAAAACCTTGTCAAATAATATATTAGTTTATAAGATATTGTTGAATAAACAGAGCACCGAATTTTTTTGGTTTCTCAATATTTCCAGCTATTGCGTCACATGTAACGACCTGTCGCGCGGATCGAGTCCTGCGATGAGTCTCTCTTACGTAAATAAACAGTACTAAGTCTCTCTTACGTAAATAAACGTTACGAGTGCTATATGCATTTGATTGGGTGAGTGTAATGAATCATTGCTTTGATCGTAGCATTCCTTTGTTTATTTTACGTAATGTTTAGTTTATCTCCTTTATTTAATGAGTCTCCTTAAGAGTAATGACTATTATTTATTATCAGAAAATTACTTGTGTGTCATGTTTACTTGGTGTTGTTACAAAATATCAGTGGTTCTAAACAAAATAGGCGTTTAAACTTAGAAATTAAAAAACGCCGAAATTGTGCCCCGCACAGGATTCGTGGAATTTGATTTTTAACGCGGTGAACAGATTAAGTGAGTCAGTTATGCTAATAACAATGGGAACAACTAATCATACTATTAAGTGGGTGAGTTATGCCAATAACAATAGGAACACCTAATCATAATATTAAGTGTCAGTTATGCCAATAACAATAGGAACAGCTAATCATTCTTTTAAGTGGGTCAGTTATGCCAATAAATTGGGAATTGAGCTCCTTAATAAATTAAGGAGCTCAATTCCCAATTTATTCACCAAGATATAGAATTTATCGATATCATACAATTAGTTAAAAAAACATCGAACCATGTGCGAGTGGTGATCATAATAGAACTATAGTGATGATATTAAAAAATATTGGTTTTAAAATGAGGTCACCATATTTTATTGTTTCCGACAAAAGGTGTATTCTAACAAAAAAAAAAGGAAAACGAAAATTGCTTAAATATCAAAATAAAAGGAATGTACGAGTATTTCATCTTTGATCTCAATTCAATCATAAACGTTTTTTTTTATTTTAATAAACTTTGCATTACATCAGAATATAAAAACGCACACAACTTTGCCTTCCATCAGAATATAAACACGCACAAAACGTTTTGTCATTGAAATAATACTTTTACAGCCAGGATTTTATTGAATTGAATAATAAAATGTAATTAAGGTTATTTCGGACACACTCATAAAATAAGTTTGCTTAAAACATCACTCAGAAATGTTCAACAAATTTCAATATAAATCTCACATAAGAAGGGAAAATAATAATCCTAAAATTTATAAACTAATTTCATGGAAGTTGTCTAATTTACCCAAACATAACGCCAGTCAGAATCGTTCTTAACTATAATAATTCCAAGAATCGACCTCCTTTCAAAGCGGACATAGTATAATCTATTTTCTATACAAATATCATAAGTTTAACCCTTCTTTTGTCGCAATTTCTTCATATTTACCGGATTTCTGTTGTGAAATATGAGCAACTAAATAATTATATTAATTTGAAAACACATCTGTATACCACATCTTATTGAATAACATGCGTCTTGATCATAGTTACTCACTAACTTACGAGTATCTCAATATCCCGTCTTACTGAATGTCTCTATACAAAAAAAACTCAATATACTATATTATAATATATTTATATCATATTAACATATACTCCATAGCACACAGAATTATCGCCAAGACCCGCAGAGTTCCGAGACATGCGTTCCTTAATACTGCTATATACCAAATTTTACACAATAACTATTTCAAACTGTATTAAATTTCCACTATTTTAAGCTGCACTCACTGTCCTTTCCAGCCAAGTTACAGCGTTTGGTATTAGTTTGTGCAGCTTCTGAACGCCTTCAAAAAACGTGTACAGTTCACCGTATAGTTTACGGTCTGATTTTTCTAGCACTTAGAAAAATACGCCGTTGTGTATATGGTATGGAGTATGGCTCATTCTTCATTTGATCCTATTCATTTACTCCATTTAAACCTACTATATATATTAATTTATTTTTTCAGGTCCTTTGCACAACACAGGTTTCCCTTATTCTAATAAGGACCAAACATAACAAGTACAAAAAAAATATAAAAAGTTCAACGTTTTAAGACTTATAAAAACTACTGTAAAAATGTATATGTAACACTAAAATACTATAACAAAATGTAGCACGTTAGATTATATACATTTTTTAAATTATTTCAAGCACTACACTAAATTCAAGATATTTTTCCTGAAAGAGCTGAGCGACACATGAAATACGTCAATATGAGGACACACGCGGTTAAAAAGTGTGATTATTTTACCTACCGCCATCTCCAAAGGCAGGTTGGTTCGACTTATAGGTTGATAGAACAATCTATGGGTGCATTCATAGTGCACTCGTCGTTCCTGGGTCTTTTAGTCGAGAATCCTGTCGTCATTCTAATATCAATACAGTTGGTAAGCGAAGTTGTGGAGTTTTTTTTAATGAGTAAGTTGTTGCATACCAGCAAACTCACTGGCCTTACCGCTGTACTGGATCCGATATCGTACCAAAGTGAGACAATCGGAGCACACTGGTATGTTGCTGGCTGGGTTGTTCACAAGGTGCCAGTTTTTACTCTCCTGTCACACTTCTTCCTACAGGATAGCCATTTATCAGCGATCGGCCTATTGACGTCTTGATCCTGAATCTTACCGATTAGTTAATAAGATATGAGATAAAGTAGCAGTGGTTACCTTATTTTCGTAACTGTAGGCAGTTGGTCGATTTTCCAAATTATTTTGCTCCTTTTTGTGAGAATTTCCTCACGACTTATATTAGGAGATGGAAAATTTGATAGCACTGGAAGTCAATATTTGGGCGTACATTTAAGGGTTCCCGTGATAATACGCATCGTTTCATGTAGTTTCGTGTCAATAAAGGGCGTACACGCAGATAATATACTCATATGTACTCAAAACAATAACTAGCCACAAAAATAACCAAACCATCACAGAAATTCAGTGTCAGCACATCGCACACCTAAGTACGAGTAGTTCCGCTAAGTTTATGTATTATTGTATATCGAGTTAGTTATTTGGCTTCTCATTCTAAATATTATACGAGTAGATGTGATATGAGCAATTGATCTAACGTGACATCGAGATTCTGGGGATATAGATAAATACTCATAAGTTCATTTGAAATTTAATATGTATTTCTGTTGCCGCTTTTGCGCTGTAAAGGTGGACAATGTAACATAGCTGTTATATTAAGTGGCACTCTCGAAAGAAGCTTAAATAGTCCCGAGATCTCTGTTTATTTTATGTTTGGCGATATTTAGTTGGTATTGAGCGAACAACCCTATGTTATCAGCGTTCAGAATTTCTTGGCATTTAGTCTGTGTAGTTTAGTGTTTCTTGCCAAATCTGATGTATACGTGTTTGAGCTTTGGATCAAAACTGAAGGTTGTCATTCTCTAATTAAATATAGAAGCTTGAGGCGTTGAAATATTATTCAATACGCTTATGAATTGTGATGTATACTGTAACACTTAATACAAATAGTAGAATTTCACCAGTAAAGGGTTAAGTACTGTTACGATTGTTCAAAATCAGAAACATTTGAATTTCATTATATTCAAGAGTGCAAATGTATCTGGAGTGTATTTTCGGAATTAAATCGCTCCCTTTGTTTTGTTCCATAACTTTGTAGCAAGATCAAGAAAATACGATATCTTCATTATCGAAACTCAATTTCTTGACTCGAGGATAATATTATTCTGATATTGTCAGGATTTAATCGAAGTTCATTTTACTAAGATGAAAATATTCAACAATGTTAACGTTCAAGGACGAAATTCAATTTATACTGTAATAGCAAAATAATATATCGGAGTTTAGAATATTTTATATTAAAAAAATAAATTGCTTTAAGATTATCTAACTTAGTATATAATACTTTAAATGGGCTCATTATTTTTTTAATAAATTTCAAAAGGAATTTAAAATATATGAATTTCGTGTTTATCGCGAATTGCGATAATGAAAAAGGAGGAGCAGAAGACAATAAAGTGAATGGTGGGTTTTAAAATAAGGTGACCGACCAAAGCATTTTATGGAGAGCATACCTGGTTAGTCGTTATGTGATATTGATATCAACACTATGAAAAATCTGGATGCAAGATAAACTTGGGCATGGCAAAAAATAAGTAAAGTAAGATAAACGCGATTGAAATGAAATCATTGCGTAGAAGGCATGGAAAAATTATATATGAGAGAATATGACACAAGAAAATAAGGAAAGAATGAGGATTGAAAAAGAATCATTGCTTAAGATAAAGAAGGGAGCAAAGAGATGGTTCTGCTAGAACAATGAATGAATGACTTACAGAAATTATTGAAGAGAGTAGTATAAAATGTGCAAGCAATTAGAGAATACCTAAAAATACGTGACACAACTAAAAAAATCTGATTTTTAAAGGGTGAAAATCCTTTGTAATAGGTGAGTATGCTTAACGATTGTATGGACAAAGCAGAAGCGAAATATGTGTGTCAGGATAGAATGCAGACTATACTCGTGGGCTCGCGAGATGTGTGTCAGGATAGAATGCAGACTATACTCGTGGGCTCGCGAGATGTGTGTCAGGATAGAATGCAGACTATACTCGTGGGCTCGCGAGATGTGTGTCAGGATGGAATGCAGACTATACTCGTGGGCTCGCGAGACTCGCACCTATCCCAATGGGCACATTATATGATGATGGTGATGATTATTTAACCACATTTATTGAACTTATCAATTAAAACCTTCAAGCTGAAGGTGAAATTTTTTTTGTGATTTGTTCAAGTTATGATAAATACATTAAAAAAAACACCTAATATAATTATTTAAAACTGCGATGTATACTTTTTTTTTCACTATACGTGATGTTTATTTGACCTAATTTTAATGTAAACCTGTGTGTATTTGGTAAGATTTTTTACTTCCACCCGAGGGTTTAGGGGTTGATTCCCGATGATACTAAAAAAATTATAATATTTCGTTTGTTCTTACAATTTTCCACAATTCAGCTAGAATTCTTGCATGTTCAAAATAAATATTTATTTATTAATGTTTTCCAAATGATGAAATTTATTTATTGAAAACTTTCGTGTAAATATATTAGCTTTTCATTCAAAATTATTCTCTTTATCCATGTCCGTGGCTCACAACTTACTAAATTAAAATTTTATAAGTATGCTTCAGTTTCGGAAATGTTTGGAGACAGTTTCAATGTCTAAAAGTTTTCTTAGGGAGCGTTTTTGTTTATTGGAACAATAAATCCGGTGCCATGGCGTGACTTTCGTTGATTTTTTTCTCTCACACTTTCCAAGATC